>LKNJ01000783.1:0-78074 GCA_002120245.1 Maccullochella peelii
ATGCACTGTATGTGCGTCTGTTGAGGCAATTGAGGTCTAATTGTTGATATTATGTTTAGTTACATATGATCATTCGATAAACTGCTAAACTGATTTAGCTAACTACAGACTTACGGTTATGAGATCTTTTTATTCAAATATTACAAATGGAACTGAAAATGGCCACTAACAAAACTGGTTGTGTTCTACATAAGAAAGTAGATTTGAATCTGTACTAACAATGTTTAACATCCAGAGATTTTTAAAGTGTCTTTGCTGTTTACTGGAACCCGTAAGCAGAATTTTGGGGAAGTTTATGTTTAAAGTAGACGCCACACCTGTGTCTGTGGTCTTGTTTTTCCATCGAGTTCCTGGCAGAAAAGGGTTCCTCTCTCTCAATGGCTTTGCTGTTCTAGCCCTGTTTGCTTTCAAAACAGGCAAGGTGAGGCTGTTCAGCTGAGGCCTGGCATAAGAGAAAAGCAACGCCCCATCCACCTAGTTTTTTCCTTTACTAAATATTTTCTGCTGTTGCTAACTTTCACATTTCCATCTCGCATTTTAATATCTTAAACAGAACCACATACACAACAGTAATCGTGGCCTTCCTGCTTGTCATAACTTTACAGATTATGCATTTGCTCTGCCTTTCAGAGGGTTATAGCTTGCATGTTAGTTTTCTATTGGCACATGGTCAGATAGTTAAGACAGGTTGTTGTGATGTATAGCCCTCATTCACTGTACAGTCTAACATGGAGAACATGGCTTAATGATTACTGTCACTCTGGTGAAGTGAAGCTTCCAGGAGCCAGGAAAGATTAAACAGTTATTCATCTGATCGTGTGGTGTTTTAACTCGGGCCTGTCGGGTAGAAAGCTGGTTGATTGAGCATTACAGCTGACTTCTGCTACTCTTTGGACTTTGTCTCTGTCTCCTCCCCTCTGACCACCCAGCGGAGCAGAACGAGGTGTTACAGTATTTCCTATTCTTCAAACGTGCTCTCTCACTCTCTCTGAGAGTGTAGGTGAGGAAGCATTAGCAGGAGTTATTAGAAGGCTCTTATGGCAGGCCAGCTTTCCTGTCAGTGAGACCGGGCAGAGAGTATGGTTCTGGGCATGGTGGATAGCCCTCTGGGCCCTGCTTCTCCTGACGCTTCATTTATAATGGTACGTTATGCTTTTCAACATGACTCACCTGTCTTGCCTTCATTATTGCTTTACAGCTCTGATAGCTGATAATGTGTCTGTAGGTGGTAATAGCTTCAGATGTTCTGTTTTTGGCATGTATCACTCTATGGGTTTTATATGGAGAATTTGGTATTTGTTGCTTGGCAAGCCTAAAGCTTGCTCATTTTGTTTGAACTTGTTGCTTAGAGGTGTTGATGCAGCAGGTTTTGCTTGGAACAGCCATCTGAATCGCAGCAGGCTGTCTCTGAAGTCTGTTTGTGCTTTGTGATTTGTATGGTCGTTGGCGTTATTGGTGTCGGTACCTACTGGCTAGACTTGAAGATTCAAAATAGATCATCTTTGAAATGGCTGTTTTTTTCACACTGTTTGATCAACCTATAGGTATGTTGTCTGCCTTTTGCTTCACATACTTGCAAATAATACTGATTGACATTTTAAAAAATTCTGTACACATTGTTATAAATTATTAAAGAAGTAATCACAATGCATAGTCTTGTTTATCTTTATAATGATGGTAACAGCTACGTCTCTGTCTGTGCAATATTGCTGTAGTGGAGCAAAGTTTTCTAGAACCATGTTATTATTTTAATCAGAAAATACACTATGTATGTAGTTTGTATGTATAAAGTTCTGTTTATGTTCATACCCTGTTATCTTGAATAATTCACATCAATATGGATTTGTCTGTTTACTCCTTGATGGGCTTACTGTAATGTGTTTATTCTCGTTCTGTTTCTGTTACTGCAGCAAAATGAGGTTACAGACAGTGCGTACCTGGGGTCCGAGAGCACTTACAGTGAGTGTGAGACCTTCACTGATGAGGACACGGGGGTCCTCGTACCCCCAGAGATGCATGAGGATGTGGAGACGGACAGCGGCATCGAGGCTGCATTGCACGACCCCGAAGATGGCGGAAATAGGTCGGTATAAATTCCACCTTCAGCCATATACACATCACATTGTCAATTTTGGCCAATATGCTCCTATTTGGTGTGTGTGTGTGTGTGTGTACACACACACACAAGTGTGACTGTATATGTGTGTCAAATCTCCAGCTAAGGGTTACCCCTGGAGTTGCCCTGCACTGACCTTTCACTCAGATCACGTGGTTTGAGTGTCTTATATGCCCAACACTGGATCACTTGGGTTCTATTTGGGTCACCAGACAGGCAGTAGACAGCCATCTTTTTATTGACCTAATGCCTTAAATTCCCCTTGATTACACCACCAGTGGGTAGGAAGTCAGTCAAACCTACATTATCTTAGTGTTCTTCTGTGTTTGGTTTCCAAATCGCAGCTCCTCATGTACTTATGTACCATCTATTGTCACAGGCAGTTTGAGGCAAAGCTTAACATAGTCAGCAGGGACTGTTCAGAGATAATTTGAAATGTGTACAGCATGAGTGCCCGAGACCTTGAACACAGAAAGCCCCTCCACTATTCTTTACCCTAGTCGGCGTGTCTGAGTGGATCATTATTTGTATCGGCTGAAAAAAGACTGCGATCTGCTCATCCTCTCTGACTTCTCAGTTTATGGCATAAACTGTTAATGATGGTAATAAGCAAAATATTTTTAATGTTATCCCCTCTGGGTTTGCAAGATTTGGACAGCCTGATGCGTTTTTCACGAACCACTTGGGCTCTATTCATAGTTTTGTCACAGCGGTTTGCATTTCTTATGTTCTTTGGCTTGTGGTTGTTTTAGACTGGAGTTGGATTCTTTTCTTACAATGTTTAGTGGAGGTTAATATAATTAACTTTGTGCAGTGGAAAGTGCCCTGTTATCTGAGCCCCCCTCAACACCAGCACTGCCCGCTCAACGTGGTCAAAATAGTAAAGGATATTCTCTTTGCTGCCTTTACTACTGCTTTCCAAATCTCTTTCAAATGATCTGGTGTGAAGGGTTGGCATTTTTATGGCTTTAGTATTGAGAAAATATTTCTTTAGCATTTGTCTCTTTGGTAAAAGTAAGCTCCACAGAGTGGACTTTAATTCTACCAGACAAAGTAGCGCCACAGAAAACTACATTCATAAGATGTGTCATTGATGAGCACAGTAGTAGGACCAGAAATGTAGTAACAAACTGTCTCTGTGCTTCTGTCATCCATTATTTTCAGACAAGTGGGAGAGTTTATATATTTTAGGGTGTAGATCAAATCTTGATCATGAACCCAATTTCTCTCATTTTGATGAGAAATGAAGAATTTTGCTCTGTCCTGATTTGAATTGGACCCATTCTCTCTCATTGTTAAAGACAGGTATCTGCTGCAGATGAGGTCTATATGTCTGTACATGAACATTCTTGTTGATATAGTGTTTAGGGCAAACATGAGGGAGGAAGTGCAGATATCTGAGGCCTCATCTGCTGACTCTGTGACCTGTCTGTCCGGCTTGATGACGGGTTGGAGTGGTCCGCCTCCCATGGATGTGTTTGGACTTCCCATTCCATGATTGAGCCTTGAATTCCAGGAAGTGTTGACTTAGCTTTTTTTTTTCTTTTTTTTGCTGTTTTTTTTTTCTTTTTTCTTTGTCTGGCATTGGCTAATCAGATTCTTTCCCCTCCACTTATTTATACCATTGCCCTGCTAAGTCCACTGCTGACGGGAACCTCACACTCAGACTGCTGAAATGAGAGAATATAAAGGACTTAGTCAAATACACTATTTTTACCAAAAATCTGGAGACTCATCGCAAACTTACCCCCCAGAATAAAGGTCTCTCTTGATTATATGTTTTACAAACCCAAACCTTTAAGGGGTTCTCCAAGTCAGAAACAATTAGCTACTTACAGTGATTCAACATTGACTGTGAGTAAACGCAACAAAAAGGTTTGTAAGTAAAGTGAGATTTTGACATGCAGCCTGGTTAACCCAGCTAACTCTAACCATATTCAGGGTAGGAGTATATCCACTAGACTGGGGATTAAGAATCTAACAGGATTAGCCTCCCCCACCCTCCTCTGTCCTACCCATGTCCCCACACACATTTGGTCCTTGGACGGTCAGCAGGACTATCTGTTGGCCGTTGCTTAGCCTAAAATCTGATTAACACGCTCACAGTCAACCCCTTCTGGTACGATCTCAAGTCTGTCGGGTGGCACAGACGATGCAACATCAGTTAAGTGGTACTGCAGATTGGCAGCTCATTAGGACCACAGACTTGCTCGTTTTCAAAAGCAGACCCTGTTGTTTTCTCCAAACTGGAGAGTTGTGTTTTTTGTTTCAAATCGGTGTAACCTGTGAAACTTCAGGATTCCACTCTGGTTGTCTGGGGTTTTAACTCCAGTTGCTCCACGGCTTCCACGCCAGGGCAGCGGAGGGCGTTTAAAGATGCGTTCTCTCTCTTCGCCGTCCCTCTGTGCAAGGGACCTCAATATGGGGCCAAGTAGTAATAGCCTGAGTAAAGGGTAAGTGACTTCAGAATTGGTTGTGTTACTATTTAACCAGATGAGCCCAATGTTTGTACAGGGCATTGCTGCAGCTGAAACTGCATTGTGGTCTGGTTAAAAGAGACTGAAGAGTGTCTTTTGACACTTCAAAGTGCCATTTGAAGAGTTTTTTTGTTTTGTTTTCACACTGCAAACTAAAGTGATATTTTAGCTTTGAATTAGACAAATGTCATTTTTCTTGTAAACAAGCTAAATGAGCTTTGTCATTGTGTGCTGAGAAAGCAAGCTTTTCTGCTGAGTTGGACATCCTCGTCCTGTGTGTGCTCAAGACATCTAACATATCCTGTTGGACAACAGGAAAGGCCAGCTTTCCAGCTTTCCTGTTAAGTAAAAATAAAAGAGTTTACTCTTGTAAAAGACTTCCAGTAGGTTTTTGTTCAGTTTTGTAAGATAACCAGCCAATTCTGAAAGCCAAACAAACATCCCTTTCTGGACATCTCTTAAGCTTGACCCGCCATCAAACTACATGAAGGTTCCTCTCACATGTCTCAAGTGTTCCCATCGTGGTTTTGCATTACAAGCACGGCACAAGACATTTTGTTTCAGCCAAAGCAGCCTTTGGGATTAATGTGAATTAACAGATTACCCTTTGAAGACAAGTGCTCGTCGAACTTGTCCAGATTGCCGCTCTTCCTGGGGGAAGATTAATTGTACTTGTTTGGGATTTACAGTAGGCTCTAGTCATTTCCAGGCTTCTGGGTCCAACACACCAACGCAGCCAGCCTTTTTACAACATGTTACTAAGACACTATTGCTCAAGTACTATAACATGTTTATGAATGGAGTCAAAACCTTGTTTGGTTTGGCTGGGATTGTGGTTTCCTAAATGGATGGTTATGTGGCTGTTTATACCCAGTTGGACGTCCATTTTTATCCTACCTAAACCTGAGCCATTTTCCTCTATTTTTGGCTTTGGGTTAAAGTTAACTACGCTGTTGTGTATACACAAGTGAGCACACACACTAACACAGTAATCCATTCTTTTGTGCCCCTCAGGTTTTCCCTGAACTCTGAGCTCCATAACCACTCCTTGGTCATCGGTGGAGAGGAGGAGCACTTTGAGGACTTTGGGGAAAGTAATACCTCAGAGTTGCTACTCGAGAGCAGCGTGGAGGGGACTGAGGAGCGGGGCGACTCCCCTCTCGTGCAGCCGCCTGAGCAGGTCAATGGCTCCTCACTGCTCTCTCCCAGGTATGAGCTTGTCTTCCCTGCACAGCTAAACCAGAGTGCCAGTACCTCTGACACAGATGAGTTAAAACTTTGTTGTTGTTTTTTTTACCAGGCTGACAACTTTCTTTTTTATCAACCCCTCCTGATAAGAGGTGTGACACTGTTCCACTCTCAGTTGTATTGCCCAGGTTTTAAATGCCTGTATTTATGTTCTTCAGAGAAAATGTTTCTGTTTCAACAAAGACACTGAGGTCAAACGTTGATAAGAGCTCTCTGGAGACGTCCTTCCCGCCCATATCTGCCTCCTTTCTGCTGAAGGGCAAGATAAATGAAGTGTATACGAAGTTCATTCCATCAGTCTTACTCTCACTGTTGCTGAGTTATTGAAAATGCGGATATTGGGCTAAATTCTGTTCTAAAACTGAGCTTCCTCGTTTGGGTAGTCTGAGTAAATGTTTTACACTCACACTGTTTACACTGACAAGTCTTAAGGGTGGTGTCTGTTGCCAAGCCTTCTGGGACAGACAGAAGGTGGATGTTTTTGTTGCATTGAGTTCAGACATCTTAAGGAGTATCTAAGAAGCTCTGGGCTGCAGTTGTACAGATACAGTTGACTTTAGCAGTGTAAGGTGTCCACCAAACACCAAAATACAGCCAAATATATACACACACTCCTCTCTATGAAGCCCCTATTGTAGCCTTTTCCCAGTCATCTTTTTTCCTCCCTCCTACTCTGTTTTCATCAGAGAAGCCGGATAATGCGCAATTCCCACTTGGGGGATATTTCTGTGATTCACCTTGCCAGGAAGCTCTTAACAACTAATTGCCTAGTTTTTGTAGCCCATTGACAAAACGGAAATAAGCTGGTCTATCTGGATTGGTACTAATAGTAATAATAGAAGTACAACATAACTGTTTATGAATTTTTGGAATCTTTTTTTGTCATCTAAAGTACTTAAAGTGGTAAAAGGATATATCAAAGTGTAAAAGGATATACAAAGGGATAAGACAAATATAGGTTAATTATGCATCCTCAAATGATAGTTGAGAACCACAAATAATAAATGAATGACATTCAATCAGTAAATTAAACACAGTATGTGAAAGATTTCATGGCGTTACAGGTTGTTCAGAAATCTGCTCGGTGGCTAAAAAAAACCATACACAAAAAAAACTGCATCCCACAAACTTCACCCACTCAGTGTGAATGCGTCACTATGCTTTGAGCCAATCACGCTCATTGTTGGCGCATGTAACAGTGCTGCCTACACACCCCCCCAAATTTATCTATGTGCATATCGCAGCACTTTGACAACACGTACACACTGTTGTGGTTTTTTTGTAGAACAGAGGCAACCCATCACTGTAGGCATTATTTAACAGAAACAACAAAGTGACTCAGTACGACAGTGCATACGACCATCAAGTGACACTCACTCTATCATGCCTTGTTTCTGCCTACATAAACAAGAACCTGTGCCAGTGTGTTGCATAATTCAGATCTGACTCACTCCCTGAATGAACAATCAGCTGGTAGCTGGTGAGGGTATAGGCTCCAAACGATGAAATAATCAACCATGTGTTTCATTTGTTCGCTTGAGAGCGGATGTTATTTTGATTTATTTAACTTAATTGAACTATTCTGTAGGTTTTCTGAGCTTGCGGCACAGATGCCAAGGTTGAATAGATAAGAGTGTTTGGCAGCAGGGAAAGAAAATCTCATAACACTTTCTTCCTCCTAGAATCTTTTGTTTCCTTACGCTATCTAGAAAACAAATCACAGCCACACTGCAGTCTGTTTCACGTCACCCTCCCACTGTAGCCCTCACACTTTACTCTTTCAAACTCTCCTGTGGATTTCACTAATACCCCCTGCACCCCGAGAGGTGTCCTGTCCCACCTCAGTGCACCCCTTCTTGTCCGTCACTCACCACTTCCTCCTCCTCTTCCTCCCTGTTTCCTCTTTCCAGTGCACCTGCTCCTCTCCCTGACTGCTTTCAGAGCTTCCTCAGGGAGGAGGCGCTGGACTTTTTCTGTAGCCAGTGTCACAAACAAATAAGTCGTCTCGAGGACCTCTCCACTCGCCTCAATTTCCTAGAGATGACTAGGTAACACTTCATTCACACCCCACTCCGATTATAAGCTGTGTGAATGTGTTTGCAGTGCTGATTAGATACAGTATCATGCATGTTCTCATAATGTGTGCATGCTGTGCTGGACTAGCCACAACATGGTGTGTGTTATGTTACAGATTGTACTTTCACACACACATTGTGGTGTATTTTGTGGGTCTGTTTTAAGCCCATCATACCTCACACTGTTCCCAATCTTTTTTCATCTTCACCTTCTGTGTGTGTGTGTGTGTGTGTGTTAATATTTAGCATTTAACATTTATTGAAGGAAAAAAGCTCACTTGGCTACAATGCCCTTTTTAGATGATGGTAGCCAGTTCCTTCCTATTGCTACCACCTGTACAACTTATTATTTGTCACTCCTACATGATAAACATTTTGCTTGTACATGTTGAGTTCATTTGAAAGAGGCTGTAGAAATATGAAACAATAGCCCTGGGTATCACAGGTGAGTGGTGTCTATTTCAGTATTTTTTTTGTTCTTCATGCTTCATTTGAGTTGTTGCAGAATGACTGCTAGTAGTGGAGTAAAGCTTTTCAAAGAAAGGAACAGACTTGCTGATCCAAGATTACTCACCAATAGCTGTATTACAGAAACTTGAAATCCCATTTGATCTGTTCAACAACTCAATTTGGTAAGAACTTCACTATTAGGAAATTCAGAAGAGGTCTATAAAACTCCTATTTTTCACTTCATTTAAAGTTTCTGTAATGCTCTCACGGGTCAGTGTCTGTCAAGCAAAACTGATCCTAGCTCAGCACTTGTTAGACACTATTAGGATATGCTGCTGTGTTTGTGTTAGATTGCTGTGATGTGTGAACATTTTGTAGCTTTGGTTATTAGTAAAGAACCACCTCAACATGCCCTTTTGTCTGTGGGGCTCCTCTGCCAGCAGAGAGAGGGATGGGGGGTGGATAGGATGAATACCAGGAGATGGTGTCTCTTTCCTCTATCTCTTCCTGACCATTTGTTCCTGTTGTTCTGTCTCCCCAACCAGCGCTGGCAAGAGGCTGTCCAGCAAGAAAGTAGCAAGGTAAGCGAAATAGTTTCTCTGATTTCAGTAGGTGAGGGGTTCATATTTCTAGTATAACTGTAATAGATGTGTTTGGCATAAGGAAATAGCAATTTATCAAATGTAAACTGGCTCCAGGGACGGTTGAGTAAAATTTTCCCTCTCCACTTTCAGACATCTCCTCCAGAACAGCTCGATGACATTGGACACCATGAGCGACTTAACGCGGGATATCCTGGAGCTCGCTGACAACGACATCACAGACAAGGTGAGAGCTCATCTGTCGAGGAAGTTAACTGATAATCCTTCACATCCTTCTGGTTACACACTTTTATACCTGTGAGCTGCCATTGTTTTCACCTGTTACAGTAGTTGTTAAAGGAAGAAGGAACATTTCATATTGGCAGTTAGACAGATACATCAGTACATTTGTGAATGCATCATAGTTGATTACTCTTACAACAATTTGTGTCGCTAACCATGAACCATTTGCTTTTCCCAGGTGCTCCTCCTTGAGCGTCGAGTGGCGGAGCTGGAAAAGGAGTCAGAGGCATCGGGGGAGCAGCATGCGCGGCTGCGACAGGAGAACCTTCAGCTGGTGCACCGGGCCAATGCCTTGGAGGAGCAGCTAAAGGAGCAGGAGGTCCATGCCGATGAGCAACTACAGCAAGAGACCCGTCGTCACAAGGAGGCCCTGATCAAGCTGGAGAGGGAGAGGGGGCTGGAGCTGGAAAACCTGCAGGCCAGGTGAGCAAATAAGAAAAGACTGTCTGTGTTTAGAATATCTTTGGTGGTACCAGGCAAAATCTAAATATATTTATTTACTGTACAACTGATTGGTTTATATTCTGTATAAGGTTTGCACTTGCTACCTAGTTTATTAAATACAATTTGATTCCTGTGTATATTATTTTGATGAGTAAAAAATGCCTATAAAGAACAAAGAATAAGATGTTTTTGATTTGTTATCATTTTAACTGAATATTGACAACAAAACCAGTCTGATATCCTGATGATAAGTTTTTAGGTTGTACTTCTTAGTGTGTTTGTTGTATTAGGTTTAATGGTATATTTAAAACACATTGGGTCATTTCGATGCTGGTGGTTGACATGTTGTTTGTTGGAGGAATCATGGCTTTACACTGCCACATTCTGGCACTAACCTGCAACTGAATGTAAGCTATTTTTCTGTGGTACTATCAACAAACAGTTGGTACTATAGGTCTTTCATGTGTGTGTTTGTCTAAAGGATTTGTGTTTGTTTCTCAGGCTGCAGCAGCTGGATGAGGAGAACAGTGAGCTGAGGTCATGTGTTCCTTGTCTTCGAGCGAACATCGAGAGACTAGAGGAGGTGAGAGCAATAATAGCTCGTTTCCTGGTTTGTCTTGTCTTCCTCGTGCTCCTAATGCAGTCTCTCTCCCAAGTTGCATTTCTCACCCGTCTTAACACTCCTCTTCATCCTCACCTTCTTTGTTTTTTTTTTGTTTTATATTCCAGGAGAAGAGGAAGCTGCAGGATGAGACGGAGGCCATGTCCGACAGGCTGACGGAGGAGACGGAGTCCCGCAGGAAGATGGCTGATAAGCTGAGTCATGAGCGCCACCAGAGCCAGAAGGAGAAGGAGTGCACTCAGGAGGTGGGATTTGTTTCTCTATGTACAAAATAAACAGCACTCTTTTGTACTTGTGTACAAAATATTACAATACAGCGTAGAGTTAGACAACATCACTGTTCATGTGTTTTTGCCCTCTACCCCTCATTTTCTAAGATTCCTAATGACTCTACTAACTGATGCCTCTTGATTTGTTTGTACCACAGCTCATTGAAGACTTGCGAAAACAGCTCGAGCACCTACAGCTGTACAAGTTGGAGGCCGAAGCAAAGAGAGGGCGCACACCCGGTGCAGGGCTGCAGGAATATCAGACCCGCACCCGTGAAGCTGAGCTGGAGCAAGAGATCAAACGACTTAAACAGGTAGCACACATATTCTTGAGTATCCTCAATTTTCTGCCTCTTCGCTAATTTTTTTGTGGTGTTTTCTCATTCTATCACTCTAACCAGACTGTTTTGAAATGGAAGAAGGATTTAGGATCTGGCCCGTGCTGTTTTATGATGTATTACATTTGACTACAGGACAACCGCAGCCTGAAGGAGCAGAATGACGAGTTAAACGGCCAGATTATCAACCTGAGCATCCAGGGAGCCAAGAACTTGATGTCGGCCTCCTTCTCCGACTCCCTGGCAGCTGAGATCAACTCAGTATCTCGTGTAGAGGTAGGAAAAGAAGTCGTGCAACATAGTCCGCGTCTGTTCACCAAGTGTCATTCTGTGACTCTGTTTTATCTCCACTGACTTCTGTTTCTCTGTTTCTAGTTAATGGAGGCCATCCACAAACAGGAGGAGATCAACTACAGACTCCAGGACTACATTGACAAAATCATCGTGGCCATCATGGAGTCCAACCCCTCCATCCTAGAGGTCAAATAGACAACGCACAGTGACTCCTCAGGCTGTTAAAAATATTGGCGACTTGACTAAAAGAAAACTACCAAGAGAGGATGTAAAAAAAAATATTCATTTTGGTAGGAAAATAACACACTCAACTCATCCAACTCCCTCCAAAAAGAAGAATTTAAGATTTCTAAGAAGGCCAAGGCTGTCAGTTAAAAAGCAATTTTCAGTTACATATCCCTTGAGTGTATGTGTTAACCCTCCTGATTACACTTGGGTTCTGGTGACTTCCATGTATTTGGGTAGAGGGACCCGAGTCTCCTCTGTCGAGTGAGTGAATGTGTAAATGCGCGTAAGAGGTCGGTCTCAAAAAGAGTCGAAAATCTATTTGTCCCTTTCCAAAAACAAAGTGTCAATGTTTGATTGAGCTAAAAAAACAAAAAAACAAACAAAAAAAAAAAACGATCAGACAATTATACAGTACCGAAAGGCCTTAAATGAAAGGTGATCAAAGTATTAATTAATTATACGTACCATACATGCCTCAGTTCAGTCAGTGAAGTGTTACTGGGACAGTGGTGGTACAGTATGTGGGGCTGTGATCTCCTGAACCAGGCTGAATCGTGTTTAAATCACAAAGTGAGAAAGCCGTATGAAGCACTGGAGAGGAGATCGGAGCGGCGAGTTCTCTTTTTGAATTTGTCATTAATATGTTTAAAGCTTGCTGTGCTGCCTACCAGTCCCTACAACAGTGTGTTCTGTCCTTTAACCGAGTTCGACTGTCTTTCCAGTGAACCCAAGTGCCGGACATTTCTAGGGGTCGAGGATGAGAAATGCCCGGAGGGTTTTTTGTGTGTGTGTGTGCATGAGGTGTTTGCATTTGCTCTGTGTTACTTTAAAGGTTTTGAAAAAGCTTGGTGACACTAGAAGGAGTAAGATAAGCTTCGATGTCCCAAATTAAGGAACTGGGTGCTTTATAATTTGCTTCATCTCATTTTGTTTTACAATGAAACAGGGTCCCGGAGCTCAGGTGGGCTGGAAACCTCCAGTAGAAAAAAATACTACATTTCCCATCACTCCCTGGCACAAATATTAGCCTTAATATCAACAAACTTATCTCACTAAGTGTAGACTCGGTACTGTAACTGACAAACTGTAACCTGCTCATACTGACGAGTTCACTTTGTAAACTCTCCAAACACTTGAACTAAGCATGAAGGGAAACTGATTCTGGGAATTGTAGAGTAGTACAGCTCACCTGACCCCAGTGTTCTCTTGCTGAGTGAAAGTGATGGGGAGCAAGCATATCCAGGTAACCAAACTCTTTTTTTCTTTTCCTTTTTTATTTATGGTCGGTAACAATGTTATTGAGACTGAAAAATGCTGATATTTGAGAAGTTGTATGTGAATAATCAAATGGTTGTACTTTGCACTAAGTTTTGTTTTGATTTCATTATTTTGTTGAAAAAAGATGTTTATTGTGAAGGGATCAACTCATAAATGAAGATAGTTTTGAAGCCTGTGTGAAGATGATAGTGAGCGGGATTTGTTGCTACTGACAGTGCCAGCAAAGTTGGGACTGGTGTTGGCTACAGACATCCCACTCATGTAAAAGGAACATCACACTCATTTTAATGCCATATTGAATTGGAAATACTCAAGATATACTTCAAAAAATGTTGCAGCCATGTCTTAAGATGAGTTTTATTTCCATTTACATACTGTATTTATTTCAGCCATCAGGAGTTCAGATATGCTTTTTTGCAGGCTGTTGGCCAGTTGTATTGTTGCATTTTCCAGACCTGATGTGCAGATATAATACTGAAGAGACATGGCAGAATTTGGTAGCAATAATGCTTGGCAAGAAAGTGGACATTGGTGGAGGGCAGATGAAACAAACCTGCTCTTTATTTCCTCTGCTGAAGCAACATCTGCTTTTCTCGGAGATGTACAGACTGATTTTGGACTGACGCCATGCTTATGGTACTGGTACGGTTCTTTCTGACTGGACAGAAGTGTCGGATTTACCTACCAGACATCTTTATGGACTTAGTTGGAGGGTAGTTGGGGGAGGTTGTTTGTGTCCACACAGCATGGCATTCTGCACCAATATGCTAAGAAGAATTCCTATTTTTCACCCTGTTCACCTCTATCTCACTGCTTTTCTTCACCTGCCACTCCATGGAAAAATGGCCTTGGATGTAAATGACTTGTACATGTAAAGTTTTTTCTACACTCATTCTAGATTCTAGGTATTTTTATAGTCCGGAGAAAAGAACATTTCTTCTTCTTGTCTTATGCTGAGAGACAGCTGCCTGTATTCTTCTCTAGCATGTAGCGTGTACAGTATCCGTTGGGTTTTTTTCTTTTTCTTGTTTTAATTAACATGCAGATATTTATTCATCATTTGACACAAACGACAACTCACACTCTGTGATCTGTTCTGCTGAAAATATGTTTGTACATTTTTGAATTCACAAGGGGAGATTAATTCACGGTGAGTGAATCTGTTGGGAGAATTTGTTGAATTAAGAAAAACTGCTCAAAGCAAAGTTATATCGTCTTTGGCGAGTGCAAACGTTGAATGTGACCTGCTCAGAGTGCTTGTTTGTTGAGGTCGTTGCACTTTTCCATAATGCTGATGTTGCTGTGACCTCTTCAGGGTTGTGATTTTGGATATATGGCAGAGTCTGCGGTTTCTACTGTTGTCTTCCCAGATGGAGTCAGGTCCTGCATGGAAACACCAATGTTTTTATTTTTTTTATTGTATATCTCTGATTCAGTCGTTTGACCTACATTTTGACTGACAAATCATATGCTATATTTTCCATTAGTGGAGTCGTAGGTTGTGAGACCTCATAATGTCAATACATGACACCTAAAACCTCATACCCAGGCTTGCTGAGTTCAGCTTCCTGCCTTTTAGTGTGACTGCAGGTTTGTCCCAACAGATTTAATACTTAATTCTTTATGGTGATGAATTGTTTTTTGCATTATAAAGAGGAAATGGGATGACACTTGAACACAGCGGGCTATACTACATTTAATTCTCTCCCTGCTTCATATTTTAGGTTTTGACAGACAGTTTAGGGACAAACATGACTGGCAACAGAGTAACTAGATAGTGAGACCACAGAGCTGGCAAAACATTCCCCTTTTAGCAGAGCTGAAGGTGATTGCACTTTACCCACATCCAAATTTCTCCATTTTAACTCCCGCTTTCGATATGACCAAAGACAGATGTTTGAATTTAAACTGATCATCTATCAGGGTTGCGTGATCACGCTTTTGGCTACATTTTCCTGTTCTAATGAATCCTAAATCAGCAGACTCTGAGCTTGCCCTTAAAGTCTAGTCTAAACACTGTGCCTCTGTGTCTCAAACTTAGCCTCTAAACTAACCTGATGATGAGCCCTGGGGAAAGCACTGACCACGTGACTGTCAGTTTGTTAAATTATAATGATGAAACCTAAACTGTAAATATGAATCGTCATTTTTGTGATTTCTTTTTTTGTTCTTTCGTCTCTCACACTCACTTCCAGTGTCCAAAGAAAGTTTGCTCAAGGCACAAACATCACTACTGTAGTAGTGCGTGGCTTGCCTTTATGTGACATGGGAAGATAAAAAGAGAATATTGTAGAAAAGAGAAAGTTAAATTTATGCCTATTTTCAAAGATAAATGTATAAATTATAACAGTATTGGTTACAGCTGTACATTATTTTTGAAGATCCCCAAATGATCTAATCCTAATTGTTACTGGGGAAATGTAATTTCAGTCATTGTAAAAAGAGAAATTTAAAGGTAAGCAGTGAAAGTAAGATTAGAAAAATAAATGGAATAAAATTACCCTGTGTTTGGTTGTCTCATTTTTTAAAAATGTTTTTTACACTCTACTGTGTGTTTGCATGTACTGTATAGTTTCTGGAAGAGCATTCAGCAGAATATAAGTTTTACTTGCCTTTAGGCTTGATTTTACCACAGGTACTCTTAACACTGTTAATTTGACAGACGTATTTGATCAAGCCACAATAATTAAAATAATTCAAGTTTCAGTTCCATATTAAATAAAAATGAATGTTTATTATATTTGTAAAAGATAGATTTGTTCCAGTCTCTCTGCAATACCCATTGATTTCCCATTCATGTATAAGCTCCATGTGATTGTGTGTGATCATGAGACGCAGTGCTTGCAGTTCATTTCATCACAGAAGTATGTTAAACACATACAGAGCCTGGAGGTGTTCTGGTTCCCTCCTCTTGTTTTGTGGTCCACCTTGTTCATCACCAGATACCTGATACCTGGTACCTCTACAACCTAACTGTCAGCCCCACCTGCAGGTTGTGGATATGTACTGCATATGGGCTCTCAACCACACTTTGCACTTCACCAGTGTCACAATCCTGTTAATACCTTCACCAGTTATACTTAACACTATATGAACTCCCATAACTGCCAGAAGGAAGGTGTGAAGCTCATCTGTCCCCTAGTAGTAACCATGTCATCTGCTGGTGAGTATAGCAATAATATTTATTTTGAAATTAAATTATGAAATATTATGGGGGCCCATTTATGCTATCAATATTCAGCTGACAAGTCAATAATCAAGAAATGTGCAAATCAATTAATAAATGGAAAAGGCAATAGGAAATTAGGCCAGAGTAGTATAATTATTATATGTCCTATTTGATTCACATGACTCTAATAAAAAGTTGAATCCTTGACTTCAGATGCTGAAATCACTTGTTCAATGTAAGGTTGTAATGTAACCTACAAATCTTCAACTGCATTATTATTATTATGCAATTATTTTGTCATTCTTGAAAAAACGAATTACACATTTATGCTTATATATTTTAAGTATTTAATATATATGATTTATTCTCCGATTAGTTTAATAGTTAATCGATGTATAAAACGATCAAAGAGGTTATGACATAACGAGGATCCAGAAGTGCTACAAAAACCGTTGCCTTCTTGAATGCCACACCGGTCCGACTGTCCCCGGAACCTCTCCTGTCCTTCTTGCTCATCACGGACGTATTTTGATGGAGCACACAGAGAGCGACGCAACACGGCGGGACGTTCTTGTCAAAACGCGAGCTGACAGGAGGGACTGCTACTTTCACCTCGAAAAGAAATAGTTTAATGTCGAAATGATTGAAAATCATGCCGGCAGTCGCCATATAAATTTCTATTGTTTTGTTTAATAAAAATGTGCGTATCAATTTTGACAGGCTAACAGTTGAAGGTAATTCACATTCATTATGTTTTAGTGTGATATGCTTATATAACTTGTAGCTTAATCCATAAAGCTAAATGTGTAAAATGTAAAATACACTCATAGCTACTTATTATAATCTACAGACTTTGAACTGTTGCGTGTTTGTTTCTGTGTGGAGATATTTGGCAGTCATACCTTGGTATGTCCTTTTAATGTTTTTGTTTAGGAGGTAAAACAAGCTAGTTACCATTTCAAAGATGGAGTCCCTTGCCCCAAATACTGAGGTTCGCCTAGCGGTGGCCCAGTGTTTCCGGACCCTGACTACGTCCACAGATAACAAAGACATCATCGCCGCTCTTCAAACACTCCACTCTTACTTGGATGAAGGACCAGAGAGTAGAACCACTTTAGTTCAGCGGGCAGAGTTCAGGAGTGCTCACTTCACACGTACCCTTCAGTTCCTTGTCAGCAACATTCAGGCCGACTGGTTGCCCAGCCTCACAGCAGCCCAGCGCACAGAGTTATGGGACGGCCTCTTCCTCAAAGGCCCTCCGGAGCAGGCGCTGCTGGTGCTGATAGAGGCAATTGGAGATCTAAGGTGGGTGGTGTTGGATAGGGGGATGAGAGGCATGTACATCATTTTGTCTGTTCACTAATAATTATTCTGTTATTGTCTCTCCACCGCAGAGCCAGCACAAACCTGGACCACTTGGTCAGCATCACAGAGAAGTTCCTTCAGAGCGGTCGACTCTCTGACCTGCTGTGGTCCTACTGTCTGGAGGCAGGTCCCTCTGACTCCCCCCAGATCCGAGAGACTCTGCTGGGACGGATTGTGGCACTGCCGGACCTCACCGCCAACAGGTTACATCCAAACAACAAGCCCCTTTTTCTTCCTCAGCAGTACTACCCACTACTGGCCTCAGAGATGCTCGCTGCCCTGGAGCGGACCTGCCAAGCACTCAAAGGCAAGGGAACATCTTTTAATCTAAAGATTCATTGTTGTGATATCAAAATGATCATTTCTCATCCTGTCTATTTATCTGACTTGTATATTTAACAGATGGCACAGACTGCTCCTTGAATTTTGTGGCTCAGACACTTGGAAAAGTGTGCATCCAGGGCCATAGTGGTGAGTTCAGTTACATTTTTGGAAACTGTCCAAAGAACAGTGAGTTGCAAATATTTGTTTCTATACTGTGTCTCCTCCCATAGTGTCACCACATTCACACTGCAAGTCTCGTAGTTGATGGGTAGCTCCATTAGCTCTGCATGTGGAAATTACATAGCGGTAATATTTAACAAGGAAACAAACTTGAATATTACCAAGCCCAGTTATAATCTCCAATCATACATTTGGCAGGCATCATTTTTCACACGATTCATTGATTAGAAATCAATCGACAACAACTTTGATATTTTAATATTTTGATTGAACAGTCACAGGTTCCCGATTCTCAAATTGTGTTTCTGTTTTACATTATATTATATTTAATGTCTTTGGTTTTTGGTAGATGTCACCTTGAGCTCTGTGACATTAAGATGGTAATTTTTTCACTATTTTCTGATATTTTAAAGACCAAACAATTAATTGGTTAATGGGGGGAAAAAGCACCAAAGGATTCTATAATGGGAAATAATCATTAGCTACAGCCACTATCATTTCAAATAGATTAAAAGAATTGAGAAGCTTTGAATTGCTAGACAGTCTTGATTAGGTATGATAGGCATAGCTGTCATGAAATTCAATTCACCGTTAACAAAGTAAGGAATAGATTAATATTCATTGGCTGTTGACAGCTAATAATAGTGAAATGTTATTTACTGACACAGAATCCCTTTTTTCCTCCTCTGGCATTTTGTTTTTCTATCAACAGGTTTGGTTCTGGCAGTGATGGCTCCTCGGCTGTCTGTCTGCACACGCTCAGACATGGTGTGGCAGAGAGTCTGCTGGAAGCTGCTGGAGAATGTTCCACAGCGATGGCTGGAGAGCGTGCTTACTGGACTGGTGCAGGTTGTCAGCGGGTAAGGTGGTTAGAGCTTCAGTCTTGTGCATTTAATTAGCTATCAGTTTACCTGACCCTCTATCTGTCAGTTTTGACACCCGTTTTTTTTTCAGGTCTGATGCCTTGGGCAGGATAATTGGGAATCTAGTGTTAACGAATAAAAAGGCCCAGTTTGTCATCACTCATAAACTGCTATTACTACAGTATAAATATGAGGTAAGAAGATAACTTGACAGTAAACCACAGGCTGACAGTAAACCACATGTGTATCTTGTAAATGTCACATGAAACATGTTTTTTTTTTTTTTCTCAGACTCGAGTCTTGAGAATTGTTCTGGGTTACCTCGCAGCAGACAGGGAGCGAAGGCCACTGCTCATCCAGGTGGGTGCATTAGGATGTTCAGCAGCCAAATGACATTGACGTTATATACACTGATGATTTTGACATGTATATATGTGTGTTCTCAGGTGTTACGGTGTGTGTCCCAGGCCTGGGCTAACCCCAGTGCAGTGAAGCACACACCTCTAGAGCAGCAGCTGTATGTCAGCAAGGCCCTGCTGCTGAGTGTGAGTCTCCTGACAGACTCTGAGCTACAGGAGCTACGCTCAGGTACATATTACAATGTTTGGTCAAAAGAGAAATGATTATGGCTCCACATCCCTTGTATTACACACTCTATTCTATAGTATGGTTTATATTATTGCTTTGAAAGTATAATTTCAAGCCGACAACTGTGTGTTATTTGGGTTCTGAAGGTCAGGGACTTTACCCAACAAATATAAAAACAGGGCAACTTTTGTTTTTCTCAAAAAAAATCTAATAAAAAGAACAGCCATTGTTTAACTCATAGCAATGGAAAGTCTATACCCAAACTTAAGTTAACAGGTTGTCAGTCAGTACCAGCAGCAGCAACAGGAGTAATAACATGGTCATATAAATTAAAGGATAATAAAGATTGTTGCTTTCAGCTCTCCTCTCTCGGTTCTGTGCCTCTCTCCTCAGACTTACTTCAGTGCATGCTGGGCGGCATGCAGAGCCACCTGGACAGCAGTGTGGTGCGCATCAGGCACATGGGCATGGTGGTGGGAGAGTGCCTGAGCTCTCGCATAGATATCAGTGGAACCAAGCTCAAATTTGAGGTACAGCCAGTGTGTAAATTGCAAGATGCAATGCCGTCAGTTACGACAGCTGCCTAGTCAGCCTAACTGGCTTCAAAATATTTGATCTGTCGCTTGATTGAAATGCATGTATGAGACCTGTGTCTGAGTTTATATTGTGCTGTGTTGTAGTATGATCAGGATGAGGAAACTCAGGAGCTGCTTTCTCTGATGACTCCCATTACTGGCGGTGAAGCAGAGGGTGAGCCTGTTAACGGGTAGGTGTTTTTACATCTCTGTAACTGTTACATCGAGATTCGGAGATTGGCCTGTTGGTCAGCATATCTGCGAGGTAGAAGTATTGTCTCAAAATTTAGAAAATGAGAACTTATAGTATCAGTTAAGTAGGAATCTTAACTGATGTGCACCAAAGTCTGGCAGTTTTGTGTAGGATTTACACAAAATAACATAACTTATTAATAACCATTATGAACTACCACACATTACTATGCCTATTGCTATAGGTTGTGGGCAATATGTACAGCTAAAAACCGCAGTATTGCAGATGACTAACTTCTACATTGTGTTACTGATATTTCATAGTTAAACTTCCAAAGAAAATGAATTTCCAAGGACACATACTGTATATATTTTTGGCAACTAATATTCTAATTACTTAATGACTGTGTTCCAACAACGGGCCAAATCCCATAAAACATAGTCAATATATATTTTAGAGGCATTGATTTTTATTTAATAGAAGGTCTGTCATCCACAGAGTTGACTTTCCTGAAGGGACCAATGAAACTCCATCTACTCAGAATGTATCATCTCAAAATAAGTCAGGACCTCAGCCATCGAAAACTGACCCAGACTCCGACCTGGACAGGTAAGCGTTAGCTCTTCAGTTCTGTCAGTGATGCTCTTATATTAAATGTATTTGTAGGATTTAGTATGCACTAAAGGAATTATCGAAGTGTTTGTTAACTCCAAGTCTTTCACCGGTGCAGCGATGATGAGCTCACTCCATACGATATGTCTGGCGATCGGGAAATAAGTGAAGCGTCCCCACCCCGCTACCTACGAGACTGTCTGGAAAGTATGGCTCCACAGATTACATTTATCTGACCTTACCGATCACCTCCTATTTAAATGTTGTGTTACCAGCTCCAGCTCTAATACTTTCTTATCTTTCGACCCATCCAGCTTTAATTTCCTCTGAGGACCCGGTGCGCTTTGAGCTCAGTTTGAGAGTCGCTGAGGATTTGGTGAGGAAGAATGCCTTTGCAACCAGAGAGGTATGACAGCAACACACTACAGAAGTGAACACGTGTTACACCTGTAGTTATTCTTTTTGAGGGGATGTTTTCATTCAGGGCTACAAATTCATTCATCTATAAAATTTCATATCTACAGCATTAAGTCTTTTGCTTTTAAAATACAATCAGAACATACTAGTTCAGTTTCCTGTAAGGACGCAGCCCATATTGATACAGTGACACAAGGTGTTGTTCCTTACCTTACTGTTACTGTACTACTGACTGTTTGTTTGCCTTTTTCAGATCAGTGTCCAGCTGTCCAAAGTGCTTCTTCACATGGAGGATAAATACAATATTAATGGCTTCCTGAGTCTCAGACAGGCGACCATGGTGGCGCTCACTGTCACTGACTGTATCCCTGTATGATCTTTCACCTCAGTTTCTACACCTTTTCACATCAAAATTTCTGTTCATTACCACACAGCTTTATCACCTTTTTCTGATTTTTGTTTTAGCTTTTTTCTTTGCTTTCCTTGATAGGTGACTCAGTATCTGACCACAGAGTTTTACTCCTTGAACTACAGTCTTCGCCAGCGCCTTGATATCTTGGAGGTGAAAACAACAGTGGCCGTGTGCCTTCACCAAACACATTTAGCGAT
Organism: Maccullochella peelii; assembly: GCA_002120245.1. Taxonomy (NCBI): domain Eukaryota; kingdom Metazoa; phylum Chordata; class Actinopteri; order Centrarchiformes; family Percichthyidae; genus Maccullochella; species Maccullochella peelii. Next base: position 21,619 of record LKNJ01000783.1, read on the forward strand.
GGATTTGATCTCTTTCGATTATTGCACTTATTATATAAGTGTAATCATGAAGCTGTTCTCGTTTTGGTTAATTAGGTCCTTGCCCTGGCAGCGCAGGAGCTCTCTAAACCAATCACTGAAAAGAAAGATCCATCTATGGGTATTGCTGCCAGCACGGATTTGACTCCGTACCCCGGTGACAACCCTGTTCACTGGCGACAAGAAGTAGAGAAGCGAATTCAAAGCAAGACAAAACGCCTCAGGAAGGTAGTTAAAGTAGACAGACATTTTCAGCTTTTTGGTATTTGAGTGAAGGTTTACTCCTAAGCTCTTCGGTAATTTCTCTTGTGCTACAGGGTGCCACACAACCTCCAGCTAAGGCCACCCCCAACCGTTATGCCCCAGTTGCTGGACACTTCTTTTTTCCTCTGCTCAGGAATTATGACAAGTAAGTATGTTCTTTTATGCAAATTTAAAAGCTCAGCACTCGTAGTTTTTTATGCTAAAGTGTACAACAGAACATGTTAAAACTGAAATGTAATACCTTTCTGCTAGGCCTCAGGTGACCTTTGACCTGTTGGGCAGCGACCATCTGGTACTGGGCAGGTTGATCCACACCTTGGGCCTCTTCATGCATCTGGCAGTCAATGCACCGGTAGTTTTATCCATCCGTCCCTGCTGGTGTGACCAGCTGTTATTATAAAAGAGAAAATCAGTAATCGGATTTATGGCCAGGCAGTTAGAGGCATCCATCTCTCATTTTACTGAGCTAGAGCAGTTGCAGTTCAGATACTGTAGCCTTTAAGACCAGGAAAATACATAATATCACAATATTACCAAAAAACTAATCTCCTATGAGATCCTTTTTTTTTTGCAGATAGCTGCACAGATGGGTCGTGCTTTACTGGATTTTGTGTGGACGGTGCGCTACCATGTTGACCAGTAAGTATGATGCATTTTAGACAGTTCATTGTCTGAGGAAGCTGTTTGAGGTTGTTAACAGTACTATAATGTAGCATTCCTGCTACTAACCAGGCTTTTTATCATCAACATTAATTAGGTAACTGTATGGCTATAGCCTCTTCCTAGCAACATGTGTTTTTCACAGAATTAAAACAGTCAGACATAAAAATAACAATAGGCCTGAACAGCCTGTAAGGTCTGGACAGGATATTTTGTCATTATTTCAGTCCGAGCTGTAACCTGAAATCTGTCTGTTAAAGGATGGTGAGACGAGGCGTACTCTTCGCTGTTTGCTCTGTGTTTCTGAGCATGCCCAGTCAAAACCTGCTGGTGGACCTCAGTGATCAGCTGTTTGAGACCAGAACTTGGCTGGCAGGTAAAAAAAAAAAATCATTGCTGGTGACAAAGGAAAGGTTCCAAGGTTCCTCATCTTGGAATTTGGACATAGAAATGTTCAAATTTGATGGATAAATCTCATTAAAATCTCCCTCATGAGGTGACAGTCGAGCAGAACATTTGTTCCATTTGTGTTATTACAGGGCCACAATTTCATACATTAGTATTTCTTTTGGACTTACGCATGAATAAAGCAATACATTGTTTATATGTTACTAATAATAGATTAACCCTAAAACACATGATTCTTGTAAATGCACAAAGGTCTGAGGCTGCACCTGCATAATGTAATTCTGTCAGGGATGTCCCCCCAGTGACACACAAACACATACAGCACACACATGCACAGCTGGACTGAGCATTTCTGGGAAGTACATGAAGGAACCAGGATGTCCTGTACAACATGGACCGTCCATGACGTGACTGGCTCATCAACAGTTGGATGTTACTGTATCCCTCTGAGGATAAAAGTAGTTTCACATTGCAGTGAGGGACGTGGAGTTGAATGACACAGTGCAAAGGACACATTTTTTCCTCCCACGAAGTATTGTTAATTGTTCAAAGAAAATGGCAGGATTATGTGCAAGCACAGTAATAAAATAAAAAATAGATTTTTGCTTTTGTAATTATACTGAGAGATGTAGACTTTCTTGCAGCCTGTTGTCACCACTGTTAAAGCTACTAACAATTCTTTTTTTGTGTTGTTAATATCCACAGATGTGGCTGAAGGAGACCCTGATGCAGATTGCCGGAACCTGGCTGTACAGAGTCTGGTACTGATGGATAAGAGCTTGAAGAAACAGCTACAAGATCAACAAGTCATGGAGACATGATCACAGTATCAACAATAAACAATGAAATACTGATTGGGTCCTCCGCCTGGACCCTCACAGAGCCTGGAGACCCTGGAGCCTGGAGAGTATTGAGGTCAATGGAAACGATGTTCCGGATATTAGCTGCCAGCGGGGCTGGCCTGGCCAATTTTTTTCATATCCTGGAACACACAGCCAGCCAGCAGAAAAGGGGAGGGCACATGTCTTCTCACACGTTTGTGAATGTCTTTCTGCATCATGCGCACACACCGACACACACACACGTTTCAATACATTTTATTGTTTAGATGAACATATTGTGTATAATTTATGAACCAGGTAAGATATTGATTGAATGGAGAATAGGATGCAATTTTTGTCCACCAATAAAATGTATGTTTTGAGGATATCCTTTTCAACCTCTTTCCTGTACTGGCACATCTCTCTGTACTGTGGCTGTTTGTTTGCAAAGGACATCCTGTGAATATTCGTACACGCATTCACAAATAATGGAAATACTACTAGTACTTCCTCTTGAGACATAAATGAAGACTGTGTGTTCATCTGTATGTTCCCAAACAATGAAACATTTTGAAATATACAGTTGTTTATAGTTTTCATCCGTAATGGCCTTGGCTTGGTTACCTTGGTATATTTAGTAGGAAGACTGTAGCTGTAGCTGATGGCTTCCTGATTTGTGGTTAATATAGATTTTTGTATGACTTTTTTTGTGCTGTCAGTCCCCCCCGATTTAAGGGAATAAAGCTGAGAGCAGGTAAGGATGTAAGTAGTACAGAACATAAGCTGATGGTTGATTCTCACTCAGCAGTTAATATAAGACAATAAAATAAAACATAATGGTCAGGACTGGCAAAGTTTTGACAGGATTGAATAAAAGATGAACGCAATTTTCTGACAGATGTAAACAATTGTGTTAATTGTAAATGACTGGAGTAATTTATATTGTATGCTAGATCATTGAAATCCATTTATTAAAGTTCAGTTTAAGGTTTAAATTAAACCAAATTAATCTAAAATGGTGAAGGTCTTTGCTCCTTTGTCTGTTCGACAACAAAACAATGAGCGCACACTCCCTTAAAAATTAACTGTCAAGAACCTGTGGGAACTGCCTCAGTAAAAATGGCATATTCTTTTGGCAATAGACTGCCATCACGTTCGACAACAACTCGGGTTATGCTCGTTGTTTTCCGTAACTCCTCCTGTCCAGCTTTCGAGGTTGTCAGGGGCAACTGGGAGAGACGCTTTTTGATCACACAGGAGCTACACAAGAACACTGGAAGTTACGGTCGATGTTTTAAGTTGTTTCGAGATTAAACAACTAAATCGGCATTAAACTGAAGGAAACGATAGCGAGGTTGGTCTTCAGATAGTTTAACAGAACGGTTAACTTCAAACTACAGTAGCGAGGGCCAGCAACGAATGCTAACTTTGGCTAGCATATCTAGCTTAGCTAATGTTAGCAACTAAAGCTAACATAATAATTTGTCACACCACGCTACTAACGTTAATGGTAGCTGATAGTGCTAACTATTATAGGGAATCCAAAGCTCAGTTAAAGTCTACATTGTTTATCGGTACCTATTAGTGAACTAGCTATCTTAAGTCAATTTACATTACATATAAAGTGAAATTATACATTTAGAATTATTGCATGCTATTTGATGGTACGATCTGAAGGTAACTAGTGATTACTAAGCTTTTATAACACGAATTAGCCAGACAGCTAAGTAGCTGGGAAAGGGACATTAAGCTGAAATACAAAAACGTGAAGTCAAAACATGCACCATGAATAACCATATATAATATTGGAGGTTCCACCTAGCTCCTATCCCCTGTTTCTTCTTTCTTATCCAGAGAGGAGCGCTGGGGACATGGCGGTGTATTTTGATCACCGTATTGAGGCCCCTGACAGCAGTGATGTGCCCTCTCAGTTGACCTGGCACTCGGCTCTTCCTGTACTGGCTGTGGCCTCAAGCAGCCCCTCCACTGGAGGCAATGTAGACCTCTACCTGCAGCAGGTGAACACTGGGCTTTGCAGATGAACACTGACACAGAAAGAAAGACCACTTTGTTATATCCACTAATATTCACTGTGTGTGAATATTATCAGTTGCAGCATACTTAACAAAGTTTGCATACTTCATTTCTGTCCATATGCAGGGAGAGCATGTGGAGAGCTGCCATCTTGAACGTCCTCACCAGCCCACAGTGCTGCGCTGGCATCCCACAAAGCCAGTGTTGGCACTAGGCTGGGAGAATGGAGAGGTAGTGCTGCTGACACACCCCTCTGGAGATCAGACAGTCCTTCCCAGCACACATAAAGCCTGCATCACACTGCTGGAGTGGAGTAGCTCTGGCAGCCGCTTGGTAACTGGTGATCAGGTGAGTGTGTTGCAATGACTGCAAACACAGACACTGGCACATATGTACATGTCATATCAACATACTGATGTATTCATAGCATTGCATGCATGATAAACATTTTTTCTGGAAATTCTTGGACCAAGGCTGGATTACCAACATGGCATATTTGGCACAAGCCCCAGCAGGGTAATCAAGGCATAAACTGGATGAATTTGCGTGCGCAGATTCAAGCTGAAACTTCCAATTTCTTCTTATTGTAATTATTCAATGACAGACTGGAGCACTAGCAGTATGGAAGGTAGATGCTAGAGGGAAACTTCAAGGAAACCATCTTGCGAAGCATGAATACAACAAACCTCTAACTTGCTGCATCTTCAGACCAGCCTCACCTGGGGAGTAAGTAAAGAGGATGCAATGCTCCGAGTCAGTTATTCTTCTTTTTTAGCCCTTGGCAGTGATATTATATATAAACAATGTGATATCACCATGCCGTCTTGATCTGAATGCTGTGTTGCTAATTGTAGGACCTAACTTATGTTACAGCGATGTGGCAATGCTAGCCCGGGCATCAGTGAGCGGAGATGAGAGTGCGCTGGACATGTTCAGCTGGAAGGGAGCACCTCTCAAGATGGGCCCACAGGAGGGACTCGCATTCTACGTCAGCACTGCAGATGGTAGGAGTTTGTCTTTTTGTTGTGTGCCGCATTTTAAGTAAATTCCATAAATTTAGATGAATAATCCATGTTAAGCCATATTAAGCTAATTTTCAGTTCAAGAGAAAATCAAAGACCAAATTGGCAGTTTTTCCATAAATTGTTAAAAAAGAAAGCTCAAAAACTTTCCACTTTCATTGAAAAGCATAGTAATTTTGTGCTATGAGGCAATAGAGATCTTACTTTTTTCATCTTTAACCCTATGTACCTTGTAATAGGTAAGGTCCACAGTGTGGATGAGCATTGTAAGACAAGCACACTTCTCAGTGTGGAGGGCGCGATCAAGAAGCTGTTCTACCTTGAGAAAAGACAGGCGCTTGCTGTGATCACAGATACCCTGATGTTGTCACAGTACACTCTTGGACCTGAGGGCGGAGCCCAGGAATTTATGAAGGTATACTAAAATCATCAAAGGTGCAATTTCTTTTGAATCTGTTGGAGACCATGGTATTTTTAATGGGTTATGTTTGGACTGGTAGACCACTGTGAAGGCCTCTGTGAGAGGAATCATATACTGTAGATTAAGTCTTGTTTTTTCATACACAGGTTAAGTTGAGCAGCAAGACCGGGCAGAATGTAGACATTGTCTGGACAGAGAATGGCCTCCTCATCACAGCAACAGGGGAACAGGTTATAAGGTCAGTGTACACATAGTGTTTTACATACATACTCTACGTTCACATTTTAAACTTGAATATCTGTCCCTTTTATTTTTTAGGCTGTGGGACCTGGAGCGAGATGATAACTATGTTCTGCCTCTCAACGAGACTCTGGGGTTTGAGAGAGGAGAGATGATCAACTGTGTTTCATACTGTACAGGAAAAGGTAACTTCAGAATGTTTGTCCCATAGTTCGGACAGTATAAAGTGCTGTTTTTTTCTTCACATTCCTGTGGATTTGGTAGTTTCGAGATGCTTTATTTCATCACATTCTCAAACCTTGAGTAGACTGATTACACATAATCAGTCCCCTTGATGACCACAATGTTACTACTGATGTGCAGACTTGTTTCAAAACCTCATTGCTTTTGTATAATGTTGTGGCTTCCCCAGGAATCTTGGCAGCTGGTACCACCCATGGGCACATAGCAATGTGGAGGATGGTGGTGCAGCCAGGCAGCAGAGCTGATACAAAGGCCCAGTGGAAGCTACAAACACCCACAGAAATAGAGGGAAATGTAATTCAGCTACAGGTACTGTTTGGACCAGCATTTTTACAAAATGTGATGTTGGCACATGAAAATTAGTTATGTAAAATTATGTAATATGGACATAAAAATTATATTTTTGACATATATAAAGTATTTTGCTGGAAAAGTTCACTCAGACCTTCCATTTTAGTGGGGCTCTAGCTTGAATCTGCTGGCGGCCAACAATTCAAACACAGTGCTGATCCTCTGTGAGCATGTGATGTCGGCCCACTTCAGCCAGCAGGTGGCAGCAGTGCAGCTCACCCCAACCCAGCTCAGCATCACTCAGTTCACCACAGGAGCTCACCTTGCTCTGCAGTCTGATATACACATAAAGGGAGTGTGTGTTACCAAGGTAAGTATGGAGCTGAGAAGGGGAAAGTACAGGATTGATGTTTCTCTGTACTTAGGAAAAGATACTGAACACCTCTTCAAAGGTTTGCACATGAAGATAAGTAAAAATTGAATTTGATATGATGGTAACTGGATGTTTGTTGTCATACCAACAGGATTCGGTGACAGTCTGGAGTGGCAAGCAGGTCACCGTGTATGAGCTTTCAGGGACAATTCTTCGCAATACAGGTACAACACTTAAGCAAAAGCCCACTGAATAGACCAAACAACATTTTAGAAACTGCACTGATTTGTCAACTTGTGCTTTTCTCCTCCATTGCTCTAAACGTTTTTTCTCCACCTCCACTCTTGCTGATTTCCCAGGATCATTTCCTTGTGACTCCCATGTAGTAGCTGTAAATGGCGAGAACCTCTACACTGTGGAACCTAACAGGGTCCAGATTCGCACACCGCAGGTCTGTTGTCCCACCCTGGAACCTACTATCCAACATTCACTTAAACACACAGGCATGACAGATGTTTGAGCATGCAGTTTCTAAACACAAACTGGGTGATATTGTTTTACTGCTGAATTCGAGATAAAATCGATTTTAAGTGAGCATAAACACACAGGCAAGTGTCACCATAGGTTTGGTTCATCGTTGAACCATCTTTTTTCATCCCTTTTCTTTAGGGTACCGTGAAGCAACTGCTGACCTTCTCCAAGGCAGAGGGCAACCCTGTACTACTCAGTGTGTGCCAGTCTTACCTGGTGGTAGGCACAGACACAGCACATATTAGAGTCTTTGACCTCTCCCGAAGGTATGATGTTAATGTGGATGTTGGTTGTATTGTATTGTAAATTTCTCTTCATTGACAATTTCTATGTTCAAAGTACTCTTTTGGCCAACAATGCCAGTCTCACTGTATGTCTTTGTAGAGATGCCAAAGCTCACTGCAGTGCCAAGAACCTGGCTGACCAGATTGCCAATCTGGGAGCCCTGAGGTCAGTCAAATGCAACGCCAACGCCAGCCAAGTCAGCATCCTAATCTCTCAGGTGAATGGGCAACATAAAACAGTCACCCTCTCCTTTCTGAAAAGCTGTTCAATATGTGTTTTTGACAGCTGATTCTGATATTTATTGTGGAAGACACAAGTATTTTATGCGTATTTCCACTTTCTTAAAATGTGACCACTTCATGTGAATATTTCTCTTAACTGAACTGTACGTAACTCTTCCGCTCAGGTTAATGGCCGACCAGATCACAAAGTGTACTTTTATGACGTTGAGATGGACACTGTGACGCACTTTGACTTCTTTGTCGGCAGACCGTCCAGTGGTATCTCACAGCCAGAAGAAAGTGAAAGGTAACTGACGTTGCTTTAGACTGTATTTGTGTTCTGCCCGTGTAGAGTTTTCTCCTCTGGTTGTCTTATACGGTCTGTTCTGTGTTTTAGGAAGCAGTTTCAGGGGACAGAGCTCAGCGGTCGCTGCCCTGTATCTCACTTCTGGGATGAGAGTGAGCCTCGTCTTTTTGTTTGTGAGACAGTGCCGATCAGCTCTGAATCCTCATCTACTAGTTTCTTGGATACGGTAAAGACTGCTCCTTAACTTTTAGGTAGTCCTGTACTGCTCTATGAACAAAGCATGGTGCTAACCGCTGGTGGTTTTGACTTTTTTGACTACTGATGCTACTCATGCTACTATACAGCCTTTTTGAGAACCAAAAAGTATTAAGTATTAAGTAATTTCACAGTGTGCTGCCTTCCTTCTGCTCAGATGGACGTATCGGTGGTGACACTCTTCTGTACGCAGGAGCATGGGCTCCTCCTACAGGACTGCTACCCTAAACCCTCAGGCCTGCAGGCGGTCCTTGCACTGGATGTGCCCTACTATTATTTCAGCTGCAAGGTGAGGATGGAGAACGCTGATCTGCTTGTGTGTTGTCTCTTCAGTGGGGGGTTTCTCATACAGCATGTGAGGATTCTCTCTGGAAAGTTGAAGGCTGGCTGTTTCAAATGTTGAGTTTTTTTAAACATATTCCTTGTGTTTTTGTTCGCACCCATCACTATTCTTATGTGAAACTCTGTGTTTGGTCTTACACACCATCAGCTATTATTTCGGAGGGGGGGTGTCTTTCGACCAGAAGTAAGTGTCTGGCCCCCACAGTCTGTTCAGAAAGATCGTGTCTGCCTTGTGCTGCATTTAAGAAAAAAAGAAAGTATTGGCTCTCCAAGATCAGCAGCACAAGTGCATCCCCTAGATGTCACTGTGCTGTGTCCAATTCCCATCCACCTTGTCTTGATGAATAGATTTGTTCTGTGACACTTTGTTGTTGTTTGGTTTGCTCTGCCTCTTTATCCATTCCCAAAAGCCCATGTTATCCCCAGGATTTAGCATTTTACATTTGTTTTACTAATAATGATCGTACCTCACAACATGCTGTGTACATTACTGGCTGTGAATCACATGCTTACTGATCTTAACACCTTGTTTTCCTACCTGGTCTACCCCTCCTCAGCCTGGTGAGAGAGATCCGGGGTTAGCAGATATTTCAGCCACAACACCAGCACCTCCACATCCGAACCAGCCATCAAAGGGGTCGGCTGCCCAGTTCCCCCATATGGTGTCCAGGCGAGCTCTCAGAGACTTTGTTGGCCTGGAGAACTGTGAGAAGGCCACGCGCGACGCCATGCTCAACTTCAGCTTCTACCTGACCATCGGCGACATGGACGAAGCCTTCAAGTCTATCAAGCTCATCAAGAGGTAAGGCATCGATATGTGCATACCATCGGGAGGGGACGTGCAGGATGGCATGCCTGCTGTGGGCACATGCCCCTGTTTGATTGCTGTCATCACCTCTCACACCAGTCCTTTCCACATGGGCTTTAGTTCAAAGGCTAATCAAAGGCCACAGGGATAGCATGGTTGCTACAGCCTTGACTCTTCTCAAAATGCTCTACAATGGGAGAGTTGTAATTAATGGCTTTTGACTTACATTGAGAATGGGCCATTGTTGCCACTCTTCACCCCTCATTTCATTCAGCACCTATGACTGTTGAGGTCAACATGGAGGGAAACTACCACAATAGTTTTGTAACCTTAACTTTGAAATGCTCTCTTTTCCGGCAGGTGATCGAGGCACTAAACACTGCCTATTTTATTATTTTCTTTAAAGTTTTGTCTTATTTCTAAAGCAGGCACTTGACAGCTCGGTAAAAAGAAATGCCACACCTCTGTATCTGTCTTTGGAAAGGCTAGTATATTTTAAATACTGTATATGCAGAATTGAATAATATTTAAAACTAAGGTCAACGGTCTGTATATCATACCATGATGCTATAATCAAATCAGATCCACCAGAGCATAAATTTTATTTGTTTATGTAAGTACAAGAAATAGAATTTTAAACACAGGACATGATTAAGGACTTTTTCTGTGTCTGTGCTCAGGGAAGGAACTCTTCAATGTGTATATATGTGACTGTTTCTGTTAGTGTGCGGGTGTGTTCTGAGGGGATGTAGTTTTCTAAACACACTGTGACTCACACACACACACACACACACACACACACACACACACACACACACACACACACACACACACACATTAGGTCCCCCTGCCACTTTGGTCCAAAAGGAGTGCCCTTTCCATTCTTGCAAACATTGAATCAGGTCACTAAAAGGATGTGCGTGTCCATTCCTGTATGTATGTATGTGTGTGTGTGTTGGGGAAACGTATATGTGATTTCAGCAAAGATCTGATATTATCTTTGGCAGAATACGTGATTCAGGGCACTCGGTCCGAATTCTGCTGTACTGTTGCTTTCGCACGTACAAACATTACCCAAATGGGAAAATAGCTTATCCCACTGGCCAGATATTCCAAAAAGTTTAATAGGCATGATGACAGCTTTACTAAGTTCCTCATTGATGGCTATTTTTACTGCTGTATTTTTTTTTTTTTAAATTTATTTTTAAAAGATCGGTATTGTGTTCGATTCCCGCATATCTCCACCCACAGGAATATGCATTTCCTGCAACGCTAACCTGTACCTTCTGGGACTTGTCTCTATGGTACAGATCTTTGAATTGACAAAGGTTCTCATACTTGGCTTGTGATCCAGAAGTCAACTTATTTCTTGTACATGTACATGATGGACGTTAAAGGGTCAGTTCACCCAAATTGTATAGGCAAGCTACGTGTGTGTGAACAACAAAATCCACTACCCCACTGATAATGGCACCTGGCAGTATATCAGAGGAGGCTTTAATGCCTAGTTTCTGTGTATGAATGGAGGCTTCACTCAGCCTCATCCCTGGATGTTCTGAATCAAATTATGAAAGTTAGAATTCACTTGATCCAAAACCGATATTTTCAGTATGAAAGGCCCTCTGCCTCCCAAAGCAGCCTGTCAGATACAGGTTGGAATGTCTTTATTCAGTCCAGACTGTGCTACTTCCTCTCATTCATGTTGTCCTTGACTTTAGGTGACATGCTGTAGGGTTATCTGTCTTTTTGCCACTGCATTTGCTATTTAAAAGCAAAACTCCCCTGTTCCATCAGGAACAAAAACACCCGAGGAAGTGTTCAGGGGTGAAGCAGAGACTGATGAATCATGCTGTGGTCATTATTATTGGCTGTTGTACATGTGACCCTCATGCTCTCAGTTTATGCCATTTGTCATTGGAAGTAAGCAATTCACTGCATGAAACCATTACACTTCTTCTCCACTGTTAGTCTGTCATTGTTCAAAGAAACCAGTACCATTGTTCGCTGTAGCAAACATGGGAATTTGAATTGTATAAAATGTAAATATATTTATATCCTCACAGAGTGGTGAAGATAAGGAGTGTTTTTATCATCTTCCACTCGGCAGGTTTGGGTCAGTTTTCTTATAATGATGGCAGTGTTGGAAATTATTCTACTCACTGCTAATTAATCTAGATAAGAGTTTTTGGAGTTGCTGAGATGTAACTGTTGAAATATATCACATTGAACATAGTATCTTTGGATTCAATAGCTGTAGCCAGTGGTGGAATGTAACTTACTGGTTTGTTTTTCTTCTTAAGTACATTCACGCTGAAGTATTGTACTTAAGTACAAATCTGTGGTACTTGTACTGTACTTGAGTATTTCCATTTTATGCAACTTTATACTTCTACGCCAATACATCTCAGAATCAAATTTACTAAAATACTAATTGCTTTAGTAGTTACTCAGATTACAATTTTTCATACCCTTCCTGTCCATGAAAACCATGTATCTCCAAATTTGGTCATTTTGAATTAGATTTTTTCTGATAAAGTGTTCCTTCATGGGTTAAATAAAATATTGAAAACAAAGCTGAAAACAGGGCTGTTTTTCTGAGCTCATGAAAAGGTGACTTTTTAGAGATATGTGGTTCACACAGGACAGCAGCGCTACAAACATATGATGATCTTATAGAATAAGATGCATTGCTGTAGATTAAACTACCCAACAGTATATAAAGTAGTTACAGTTAGCACATTAAACAACTACAGCAGTAAAATACAACTTACACATGCAGCAGTAATGTTAATCCAAAAACATCATATATAATAGTAAAACGCTAAGCAGATTTTCTGCATACTGAGTACTTTTACTTTTAATACTTACTTTACTTTTACTAGTAAAAAATAAGGTTTTGTATGCAGGACTTTCAAAGTCTATTTTCACAATGTGGTATTGCTACTTTTACTTAACTAAAGAATCTGAATACTTCCACCACTGGCTGTAGCACACAACACCTAAAGCAATACACAGTATGTGTAGCACTTTTTCCTCATCCTCTCAACTGATCTTTACTGTGTGCTGTAACTCTGAACTAATAGATCAAATAACAGTCCACATGGATTAACAAATCTTGAGGGTAAAACGTGGAAGCTCATTCTTGACCTCCATGCTCGCTTACTACTGCAGCTTTTTCTTGAGCTTTCAACCATATCTCACAGCCCTCTTCAGTGAAGATATATACGACCACCTGTTATCATGTGACAGAAGTTCTACACTTAGTACTTTACTTAGGTCACGTGATGACACATGAGCAAATTCCACTGGCAGAAGAATGCCGTGATATATGGTTGAAAGCGCCGGAAAAAGTTAGTAAGTGACCCTTGAGTTTAGAATATCACAGATACAGTCTTAAAAGTCTGTTGCTGAAGGTTAAACTTCACCCCAATGCTTTCAGTAGCTTCTTGTCCAGAAAATACAAATAAAATATAAATAGAAAATGTGTTTAAGGAAGTTCTGTTTTGTCCATTTGTCAGGTGTGGTGTTGGACACCAAAACAACAACAGCAACAACAACCACTGTGTTTGAATATTTACCAATAAATTTATTGAATTTATATGCAATATCATTATTTTAACTTGCTGCTATGTTTGGCAATGTGGAAGACCCACAGATAGCCCTAGAGTTCTTTGCAGAAGTATGATGGTCACAATGATACTACTACTAATCATAGCACTATTCTTTATACAACTGTATTATATTAATTTAAGTATACATTATGTACCACAAGCGAGCAGAGTTTCATATGGAAAGCATCATGAAAAATGAACTAGTATTGAAATGTATATGTCATTTCAAAAATGCAGTTCATTGCCAAAACATTTGTTACCATCAATTTACCAAATACTGCTTAGAAAATCCAAATCAATTCACATACATTAATTAACAGGTAATTTGTCTTTTTTATTTAAATTTCATGTGGCAATGACTCAGAGGGTGTGAATATTCCCTCGTGTCTTTCAATAGGTACGTGTTTATTTGATCAAAATATCACCTCTCATTGGTTTTCGAATTACATATTGTCACTGATTTGTGTAAAACCAATCAAAAGGTTTGCTGAGGTTGGCTGACTCTTCTGCTTTTACCTTGTTAGTTTACCTACTTAATTGCAACATATATCATTAATATATAAATGTATTAAGATTGTAATAAGCTTTAATTGGATGAAAACAAATATGAGGTATTCTGGTATTACATTTTCAACATATTTCATAATTTCCAATTCATAATTATGCAGGAGGCCATTTAATAAGTGCACATATAACAAAATAGGTCAAGTTCCAGCTTGATCTTTTCATTAGCAGGATGTTTCATACAAGACGGTTCTAGTCCAAATTTAGCTACCAATTAGCTCACCCAAGCATGAATAAATGAAACATCATACAGTATTGAATGTGTCTGAAGTTTAGGGCTGCTTTATACAGAAAGTTTAGGTAAATCTGTGACTTTTGTGCACTAAGCAGCCAAATATCGATATCTTTGTTTATGGTGTGAAAAGTTGTGAAATATAGAGTTTTACAATTGCAGGTACATGTTAGTCCAGCAGTTGTTGAGCCACAGGAATGTCGTCTTCTCTTGAGAGTCACATTGGAGGCTCTTAGCTGGAGTAAAACATGAATATTTTGAGAGCACAGCCTTGTTAGTGTAGTCTATTACTCCCTATTGGCTTGTGTCACATGGCTCAACAAGGCGACTCTACATAATCATTGTCTAGACGTGGGTGGAAAGGTGATGCCAGTGAGCGACTGATGATTATAACTCGAGGTGCAAGGCAGTCATCACGCCGATGTAAAATGTTCCAGATGAGTATGGCCGCAGCCATCGTGGCCAGCAGGCAAGCAGCTATGTCCAAGTAGCAGGAGTAGGATAGGTGTGTGTAGGGCCCGATCCTGTAGAAGGTCACAAGTCCAATCACCAGCACAAAGCCTGTAAGAGAGCACCGAGAGAAAAGGCTCCAATCAGTGACCAAGCACTGCCATCCTCATTTAGCAATATCTCATTGTAAAGTGAGGTTCTGCTTGATTATATTTATTGAACGTTTAGCAATTAGATTTTTTTCTGAGTGCTGTGCTGTTTAATCAGTGCCATGTTTCACATTTAGAAAAATGGGCAGTGTTCTGTTTAATATTAATATAATTACTGGGAGCTGGTAAATACAAATAGAGTGTGCTGTTGTTGGCTACTGAAGAAATATTCAGGAGGAATAGATTTAGTACTGCTGAAGTGAAACCAAGATGTGTGTGTGCAAAAAGGATGCAGGGGCCAAGTGCTCAATCTGTTTCACATGTAGTATGTCCAGGGAATGCCCACTACTCTTGAGAATGAAGCAAGACTAAGAGTCTACAGCCATGCTAGTGCTTTGAGTTAAATGCTAACATCAGCATGCTAACACGCTCACAATAACAATGGTAATGCTTACATGCTGATGTTAAGCAAGTAATGTTTTACCATGTTCATCATCTTAGATTAGCATATTAACATGCTAACATTTGCTAATTAGCGATAAACACAAAGTCAGTGTAATTAGTTTTGCCAATATTTGGTCACACACCAAAGTATTTGATAAATACTCACTCCGAATTTCATGGGTAAACCCACATGCTCACATTTAGACATCCATCCTGGTAGCCTTGTATTTCACAGTTGAGCGGGAGCTCTGTGTGGGGCCTTTGAAACTGAAAATCTGTTTCCTCGTAGGAAGAACTTCTGAGATCTCGAGATCAAAGTTCTCAATAGTGTAAAAATATCAGAGCATAAATATATCCTCGGAAAAGCCTTTGAGGTGTTTTATCTCCTGATTTCGTTCTTTGAGTCACAGTAGTTTAACTCACGCAATGAGGAACTCTTGTTTGCATGCGAAGGTAGAAAGCCACAGCCTTCAATTCTGTGCTGTTCCTTTGATCTTTACTTTGTTTTATTGACATTATCTCCAGTGTCTCCAAAGCCCACACCCTCCCTCATTCTTTACCATTAGAGGTGTGTATGAAAGCCCACATCAATCAATGCTATTCAAGTATCCCTCCCTCAGTCCTTCACTAACCACATTCAAGTGTGGTCTGGAGCCATCCAATAGTTCAACAATAGTACATGTCTGAAAACGTGCCCCATTCACAGTGGTATAAATACAGAGACCAAAAATAATCACTGGAAATAGGGATGTTGGTGCTTTAGGATATGAATCAGTCAGTTTCCTGAAGCAGTCAGCGGCACCAAAGTGGGAGTTAATTTATATTTCTTTCTCTACCTCTACAGTAAGACTGCTGTCATTGTTTTAAGCGAGGATGTGGATAATTCTGTCTGTGTATCATTGCGTGTCTGCCACCGTGTGTACACGTAAGAATGCAACTGTTTGCTCAGTCTGTTCATGTTTAACCTGTCTGGCTCCTTATCCAAGAAAATGAATAATCTCCTGTCCAGGTTCCAGCCAGGGTGGGCTGTGTGAACCTCTTTTTTTGGCACAGACTTATCTCTCAAACTTCCTTCCCCTTCTTCCTCTTTCCATCCTTCCTTCCTTCCCTCCCCTCCACACCCTAAGCTTCGGGGTTCATATATTTGCTGGACATCTGACATGATCTGTCACAGAGAAAATCTAAATAAGTCTTATCTTAAGGCCAGGTCTTGGAAATTCATTTAGCTGGTTTGTTTTTCTTCCAGTTAGTAAAGTCTTGGTTTATTCTTAAAGGGCACAGAATTGATTAGAGTGACTAACCTGACCGGATTTTTTTCTCAAACCTTTATCACTCCCTTATTACCAGGAATCTCTTGAGCCACAGATGTCTGGGAAGAGTTTGACTCATTCATGTGCCAGAAGTCTGTGGCTCAAGAGATTCCTCACAAATCAAAGAAATGGTTAACTCAGAGGGACATGACCTGCAGCCATGACTTTTGACATGTTGTGTCCAAGCTGTGTCCATTCAGAAAACACATTCCAGAGTGGTGAAACGACCAATATTGCGCTTTCAGCCTGGACCTGCCAACACTGCTGAGATATCACTGAATGGAGATGGATGTTGTTATTCCACAGTCTGCTTGCAATAGCTGAGAATTTTGGCACGTCTGAAAATGAAAACATTCCTGAGAAAGAGGGTGATGGGTAAAAATATCTCCATTCATTCAGAGCTCAAGCCCATTCACTGACTCAGTGGGGGAGGTTAAAAGTAGGAATGGAGAATGGATTACTGAATAGTAAAAGCATCTTCAACTGTCTGTACTCGAAAGGGGCCCTTTTATTTAAATATGAATTTGGTAAAGGAAAGCCGTTATTTACGTATTTTGTAGCCTTTATTTTTGTCTTGTTGCTTGAAAAACAGCTGAAACGACTAATTAGTTACCAAAATAATTGCATATTATTATTCTGTTGATTGACTTAGTTGAATAATTCACTAATCATTTCAGCTCTAGATTCAAAGTTAATTCTTCTTCACCTTAGAGGGTCATTCTTGACCTTAGAAAAAAACATGACTAAAACTACTATAAACTACCAAACTACTATTTCCATGAAAATCTGCTGATGAAGACTGTCTGATACAGTTGAAAGCCCCAGAAAAGCTGGTAAATGGACCTTTTGTCTGGAAAATCTTGCCAAACTATTCTTACTTGAGTATATATTTTATTTGACAAGCATAGCAGCATAATGAAGACTTATTTTCCCTCATTCAACTCAGATTGTCCACATATTGCCGAATGTAAATTGTATCTGTTAAACTCTTTTGATTAATATTCTCCTGCATAGTCTGTTTTTGGTTGGGAACATCCCATTTGCCAAGATACATGTCATCTTATTGCTCAGCAGTAAGAGAGTAAAAATGGAAGACGCAATTTTACAGAAAGCATTACTATTTTTAGGTGTCAGGAAAATAGATTTAGTTAAAGATAGATAGTTATAATAGATAGTTTCCTGTTTATTACTTTTTAGACTTTGTCACTATTATTACTAATTCCCACATTTGTTAACATAGTCTTATAGATTATCAAAACAACTATAAATGTCCACCATCCACGTTAGTGGTAATGATTTATGGGATATGAAATGAGTTTATTTTGCCATTGACTTTATTAATCATGTTTTGTTGAGAGGAGTTCCTGGTCACTGGAGTTCGGCTGGTGGTGTTGTCTCATATTGGAAAATACTGTAATGTTGGGTGGGTCTCAATCCTCTCACCAAGGTCTTCAGATAAAAGCTCTCATCCCTGCGGCAAGGCCTGCCGGAGAGGCTAACGATAAAGAGGAGATTATTTTCCGTTGCTCCTGGAAATTTTGTGAACACAGACATAAAAGCTAGGTCGTCTTATCTAGACTGAGGCAAATCCCACACTGCTGTCGTATGTACCACAGGACATTTCTCTACCAAAACACACTATAAACACACAATCACAACACACACACACACACACACACTGACATACACAAACCGGCATGCACATAATCCCTCCTGCTAGTGCACACACAAACACACAGTCCCTGTCGAAACTGTCTTTCCCGTCCATTCCCCCTCCCCTCTTTTTCCTTCTTCAGCTCGGGGGTTTGCATAACAGGTAGTCACAGACATTTCCTTGTCCTGAGCAGGGATATCCTGGCGCCCGACAGTCGCTCCCTGGCTCACTGCAGCTCTGGCCCATAGATTCTGGACTAAGACTAAATTTAGACCCAGAGCAGACCCCCTTCATGCCGCTCTGCCACAATGATACCAACCGGCTGAGCGACCACAGCAACACAACACACTTCCTCAGCAGGGGCACTGGGACAGGCCATACCAGGCAGCCAGCTCTTATTGTGGCACAGTGGGATGAATGGATGGGGCTGATTGTGGAGGAGGGGGATTGTTACCATGACTGCACTAAGTTATGTCCCATGCTAATTAATCCAGAGGATGGCCCTCTTTCTGTTTTCTGGTTTCCTAGTTTCCCCTATTTTCTTCTCTCTTAGTTTGGCTGGTCTGTTGTTTTATTTGGTTTATACTTTTTTCTCTCAAGGCCAAAATCAGAAACACTGTGGTTTCAGCGAACCATGTTTAAATTAAGTTATTGTTCCCGCAACACTTAGTGTCACATTTCACCTGCATTCTCTACATTTACTATGGATTTGGACTTTAGTAAAAAATATTGTCATGTTTAGCAGCCATTTTCAGAAACAATCCATGTTTAATTTTCACTGAGTAAAGTCAAAGCAAGAGGTGTGCTGCATTTTGTTTGTGTCTGAAAGTTTTCACTGTGTCTTCCTTTAGTATTTGCCCTCAGAGGCTGATCTTCAGTGTTTGGAGAGTCAGCCAGTCTAGCTCTCCCTGTGATTGTATCCTCTCTCTTTGGCGTTCTACCAGAGAGCATGTGAACTTTCCTCTGCAGCATCTGGATTTCTTTCTTTCTGCGTCAGAATGATATTATGTGCATAGTTTGTTGGATAGAAGGATACTTAGCATTTTCATCAGAAAGGTGCTTTTCTGACACTTGTCTTTTTGCTTCAGCAAACAAACAAGTTGTAGAAACGTTGGTACTCACTGGCTAGTTGGAAGAGTGCAGCAATGGCCTCCTCCCACCACTGGGATTCCTGTGTGATGAAGGGCAGCTCCATCAGGCCTAGAAGGAAGATCAGCTGACCGGCCGTCAGGGCCACCGTTGCCATCAGGTTACATGCCCGCATCATGTCAAACTGCACTTGAGGGACCAGAAGAAGAGCTGTGTCATTTTTGCTGCACTGTGATCTAAATGCATTAATTGGATATGCACGACAAGTTAGGTTGAGTCTTAACCAGGGGTCTTGATCTTTAAACGATAATCTGATATAACATGTCTGAACGTTGAAGTGCAACACTAAACTAAAGGGGGAATATAGTATGCATTTGTAGCAAGGTGACATTGATATGATTATTATTTTATCATGAATGCTGAGGCACATCTTTGTCTGACATTAGTAGGCAGTGCTCCCCATTGTGCCCAGTAAAGTTGGCCAGTGGACCTTTTCCCAGACTTGTTCTTGAATGAAAATTTCTCAATGGAGCTTAATTTAGTAAAGCACATAAATCCACCACAACACTGACTGTGCCTGAAAACTCATTCAGATAAGGTTTATACTCACACCATGTCAGCAACATGATTGCCCAACAAAAACATGCATTTGGCTTTTAAATTAATTACATACTATAGATTATTGGCTGGCTGCCATGTGCTACTGTTTACACTAATACAGCAGACTGCCATAGACCTAAAGTAAAGCTTAGATTTCATTTATGAACGTAGTACATATCAGGATGATCTGTTGTTGTTGTTAATCCGGTTTTGGTTTTGACATACAGTTAATCATCTCTGGCCCCCAATCAGAGGCCCCTGAAAATAGATTATTTTTCCTTTACTGGCTTACAGTGAAATTCTTCTGCAGCAAAAGAACAGAAATTAGTACAACCTGAAATACCCCTAGTACTGCGTTTGTTGCCATTTAGAACTATTGTATCTTGGACATACCAATCAGTCAACCAGTCTGATGAGAAACAGACATTCTGAAGTTCTCTAATATTACATTTTTTGTAGAAAGCAGACATAAATAACATTGTTATGTTAAATCAAAACTAGCGTTAAAACTTACATTTGACAGTGCTACGGGACTCTTGGTAGCCTGCATACTCAGAGCCCCATCCCAGGCCTTCGCACTGCCTCTGTGTCCCCTGCCCCCTTCTCCCAGCCTGGAGATCATCACGGCCCCTTTCCCCACCAGTGGGGCACATCCTCCATAGTCCCACACTCCGCTTGCGTCCGTCCTCCAGGGCCTGCAGGACCCAGCTGGGGGTGAAGGCGGCAACATTGTTTAGGACTAGGGACAGCAGGGCTACTGCCACCGCTGCCGCCACTAGCCTCTGCACGGCCATGCGACGCCCGACAACCGCCACTTCTCCCCCTCCCTCGTGTCCCTCCTCCGACCCCTGTTCCTCCTCAGTGTCCTGCCCGCTCCCTTGCCTCTCCTCTGGGGCAGTAGCACCAATAGTGCTCTGGGCCCCCTGGCTCCTCTCCACCTCCTCCTCCGCCACCACCACCTCCTCCTCCTCCAGCTGTTAGCGAGTGTTGTCCCAGCTCACACAGAGGTGGAATTGGCAAGAGTGTTGTCTTGAGGCTTAGCTAAAGAACATCTCCATTCATCCTCATTCAGGAGTTGGTTGTCATTGCAGCAGATCCTCAGCCCTCCTCCTCAGACAGCACTGCGGGTACACAGGGATTAATCCAACTGGCACCTAGGTCCATTCCACTGGCTCTGGCTGGCTGCAGCTTGACTCTTGGATCTTGTTCCTTGCTTGATTTTCTCCCTAATCTTTCCCTTTGTACTTTATCTTCTCCTTTTCCTTTCTTCAGTGCTTTGCTTATTGCACTTGTCTGACTTCTGTGTGTGCAGCTGGCGTCTCTATGTAGGCAGTAGATTGTTTTTCTTCTTTCTTTTTTTCTCTCCAGACACTTCACATTGCCTTTGGAAGAGTACAGATGCAAATAAGCATTGTACTCGGGACAGTGTTGCTCTGAGCTAACTCACCAGTGGCTTTACTGAGGCTTACCAAGACTGTCTCTCAACTAAAAGAGCCCCCACTGCCTGACTGGAACAAGAAGTCCTTTAGCCCACCTCCTTTTGCTTCTCTCTGTCTTTCCCTCGCTCACTGTTTCTCTGCAGATCCTTGAGGTCAGAATTGAAATATGGGGGAGTCGCTGTTCGTCATATTCTGAGACAACAGTTCGCAACTGTAGCAAGCTTTAAACAGACAGCTCTCTCCTTCATGATCACTTTAAATGTGTGTGTGTGTGTGTGTGTGTCAGTGTGTTTGTGTGAGAGAATGTCCAAAAGACCCCCTCTTAGACGTCACTGTTGTGTATTCTTTTGTCTGGAGCCCAGGGGGCGTTCGCTAAAGTCCTCTCTCTTGTGTGCAACAAACATATTGGCTGCCACAGTCAGCCAGCAACAGGATGTGTTTCCTGAGAGGAAAAGAGGATGGGAAGAGGGGCCAAATGTAGACCTGTTCCTTCTCTTGTCTTTCCTTTTCTGGCTCTCTAGATCTCACCGCTCTGTGTGCAGCAACCTCGCATTTTAAAGTATCTCACTTTTCGTTTTCAGGGTTGGTTTTCTGTGACCATATAGAGCAGGGTTTTGTCTGACAGTTACAACTCTTGCTTTCCTTTTCTTCACTTGGCCTCCATTCCCCGTCTTATAGCAGGGCCCCTAAAGATTTCGGGTATTTCCTGTTGCCTAACTTTAATAAACAGCCCACATCTGTATCAGCTAAAGCAAGGAGGAGGGAGGGGACGCAAATAGAGACCAGATGGCTGTGGAATCTTAAATTTGGAATCGAAGCAAAAGAAAGGGGGGTAGAAGGGTGGATTTACGTCAGCAAGACAAAAGGAAAAAAAGGAAAGACAGAAAAGCACGCCTCTCGCTTTGAGTTAAAGTCCTACACACATTCTTGTATGGCTATGCTTACAGTGTTTGTGTGCAGGAGGACTTTTGTGAACACTTGTTATAATGTTATGAGTTGAAATAATACTACAGAACAAGAGGTCTGGCCAGTGAGACCCAAGGGTATTTACGTATTTGGGTCAGGTTTGTCACCATTTTCACATGCAAATAAAATATAAGCCTAAACTAAACTGTAAATAATTGTACGTACATGTGTACAACTGTTTTCACTGTTGAATAATAAAATACCAATGCAGTGAGCGACACATTACCCGTACAAACAAGCCATTTCTCTTTTCTCTGTAGTAAAGCGGTATGGGAAAACATGGCACGGATGTGTGTGAAAACCCGCCGGCTGGATGTGGCACGTGTGTGCCTTGGGAATATGGGAAATGCCAGGGCAGCAAAAGCACTAAAGGAGGCGGAGGCTGAGCCTGAGCCAGAAGCCCAAGTGGCAATGCTGGCCATTCAGCTCGGCATGCTGGTAAGATATTCAAGTATTGGAGCGTAAATGACTGAGACATGCCTCACTCACAATTATGCTAATAGAGTGACTTGTGCCCATCTTTCTCTGCCCTATTTATAGAGTACCTTAAAGACAATGCACAAATGTTTAATTCTTCTATTTTTGGGCGTTCATTTTTACATTACAGCTTTTGAAATTGAAAATATGATAGACAGACATGAAATGTTTATTTAGTGACGTGCTGTTCTTTCATCATTTGTATTCAGGGAAAAACAACATACATTCAGAAACATAAAAAAAGGACTAGATAACACAATACAAAAGAGAAAATATAAGATAATTTAAAACAGAAAGGCCACCCCCTCACTCCAGATCATAAAAACCATCCAGAGGATAATTTTTCTGGTCTTCATAAATAACCCTAAAACCATAGTCCAGCATAACGCCACATCCTTTGGCTACAAATAACACATCCTCTTTTTAGGTCAAAGCACCACACAAAGACCAACGGGACTTTCTGGACCAAAAGCATTTATCTTTCCATCATCTTTTCCTGTCTTCCAATAGGAAGATACCGAGAAGTTGTACAAGTGCTGTCAACGCTATGACCTGCTGAACAATTTCTACCAGGCTTCTGGCCAATGGCAGCAAGCTTTAGAAACAGCAGAGAACCACGATCGCATCCATCTGCGCACCACTTACTACAATTATGCCAAATACCTGGAGTCCATGGGCGACAAGACCCTGGCCCTCGCATAGTAAGACAGAATCTGTTGTGGTTTTTTGTCAATGATAAAGTAGTTTGGGATTTTAGTATTTGTGACTTTTTGTTTATGGGCAAAATAACAATGGAAACAAAGTGTGATGGTCAGCCTTTTTGTTACAGTTATGAGAATTCAGACACACACAGGGTTGAAGTGCCCAGAATGCTCCAGGATGACACGCCATCTCTAGAGATCTACGTTAACAAAATGAAAGACAAGTAAGCCCTGAGTGTCTCTTGACAGTAAAAACCTTGGCATCTGAAGAGGATATCACATGATTCTCATGCTATATGCACACGCTAAGTTACATTTAAACATCAGTCCTATCATCCTATCCACCCAGGAACATCTATAAGTGGTGGGCCCAGTACCTGGAGAGCCAGTCAGACATGGATTCAGCGCTGCGTTTCTATGAATGTGCCCAGGATTACCTCTCCCTCGTTCGAGTCCACTGCTATATGGGGAGCATTCAGAAGGTGCCTCAGTTTGTATTAGGGGTGTAATGTATTATTATATACATTATTGTATACATTTGTAATATGTTATTGAAAAGAATTACATTTTGAGAACACCATTTTATTTTATTTTTTATATTGGGTAATTAGATGTAAATTGCTTTGAGACGGCACCCTTCCATAGTGGTTTGAATCTCATTATTTGTTCTTGATCCATAGGTATGTACTGCAGTAATTAACATACAGTACTAATACTGATATAGTGAGTTGTGCACAGTCTTTGTTTGCTTATACTTTTAATTAGGTGGACAACTAAAAGGCCTTGGTCAGATGAGGATAGACACCTTTCAGTACAGTTCATAAATGTGATCATGTATTTATGTATTATACCAGGCATCTGAGATAGCCAATGACACAGGTGACAGGGCAGCGTCATACCACCTGGCCAGACACTATGAGGGCCATGATGATATCAAACAGGCCGTGCACTTCTACACACGAGCCCAGGCCTACAACAATGCCATAAGACTTTGTAAGGTAAAGTACTCCACTGTGTACTTCTCTGCCCATTCTTAGTTAGAAATCTCTGTGAATACCCAACAGACAGGTATTTATGAATCAATAAATATGAAGCAGTTGTTGACGTGTGTGTATTGTGTCTAAACAGGAGAATGGTCTGGATGACCAGCTGATGAACCTGGCTCTGCTCAGTAACCCAGAGGACATGATGGAAGCTGCCTGTTACTACGAGGAGAAAGGCACCCATATGGACCGAGCAGTCGCACTCTACCACAAGGTCCCTCACAAATGTCTGCTTTTTTTGAATGACTGAGATTATGTTCAGATTGATGCATTCTAAATCATTCCACAAGGGGGCAATATTGCACCATATATCTAAACTGATCAATGCTGATGGGTGAAAAAAGCTGTAGGAATTTTTTGTTTCAGCAGTATGTTATTTTACTCATTTCTCCACTGTAGGCTGGTTACGTCTCCAAAGCTCTGGAGTTGGCCTTTGCCACCCAACAGTTCTCTGCACTTCAATTGATCGCTGAGGATCTGAATGAGAACTCTGACCCAGCCCTCCTGGCACGCTGCTCTGACTTCTTCATCACACATTCCCAGTATGAGAAGGCTGTGGATTTACTGGTAGCAGCCAAGAAGGTACCCGTTTGTGACACATCACCACCCATACATGGAAACATCAGTTCATATGTGCGAACTTACTGTATGTGTGTGTGTCCTTTCATTTGTGCATGAACAAAGTACCATCAAGCCCTGGAGTTGTGTGTGACCCAGAACTTGACCATCACAGAGGAGCTGGCAGAGAGAATGACTGTAACTGATTCAAAAGACTTGTCTGAAGAGTCCCGAAAGGAGCTGCTGGAAAGGATAGCTGACTGCTGCATGCGTCAGGGCAATTACCACCTGGCCACCAAGAAATACACACAGGCGGGCAACAAGCTCAAGGTAATACTGTGGTGTATATCGAACACTATATGGATTCTCTGCAAGTTTAGAGCTTCTCGCAGGTATCTGGGTGAGAAGACAAGGGATTACTCCTTCTGGTCTGTCAGCCTGATGTCATGCAATACATATACACACAAATAAATGTACATGCATGCTAAAATATGACAGTGTTAAACCTTAAAAATGTTTTCTTTTGTTAACAGGCCATGAGGGCTCTCCTCAAGTCAGGCGACACCGAGAAAATTGTATTCTTTGCCAATGTTTCTCGTCAGAAGGAGCTTTTCATCATGGCTGCCAACTACCTCCAGTCTCTAGACTGGCGGAAAAATCCGGAGATCTTGAAGACAATCATTGGTTTCTACACTAAAGGCAGGGCACCAGACCTGCTTGCTGGCTTCTATGAAGCCTGTGCTCAGGTAGAGCAATATGCCATACAAAATATCACTCCATTTTATGATGTTTATTATTGGAATTTTTCTGGTTATGAATTGACAATAAGCATTTTAGAAGAAGTCTGTTAAATGTAGGGTAGGGGTCTTAAATAACAACCATGTTCTGTAGGAGAAATATAAAACATCTAGGTTTTAACATAGAAGTTCTACTTCTGGTGGTCTAATTGTTGCAACTTCAATACAGAATAATCCAGGCAAAACACATTTTTCAAATAACAGTGTATGTTTGCTGTGTTATTACTTTTGCTTCAGTGATCTTTGAACCAGAGACAAAAATGTTTGTTAGGGCTCATGCTGTTGGGGTTCTTTCCCATTTGCAGAGACTTAACTATAGTGAGATTGTGTGAAATATAATTTAGGACGCTTTGGGATATTAAATTGAAATACTCAGTAAACAAGTTTCCTCTTGTTGACCATTGTTAGGTGGAGATTGATGATTACCAGAACTATGAAAAGGCTCTAGATGCTTTGACTGAGGCTTTCAAGTGCCTCTCAAAAGCAAAGGACTCTTCAACTGGGCAACAGGAAGTAAGACTGGCTGACATGCAGCATAAAATCACCCTAATCAAGAAGTTTGTCCATGCACGCAGGTAAGAATATAACTCAATAATACAGTATAATATAATATATAATTTTTTTGTGTCGGGGGAGGGGGTTATTATTGTCTGGATGTGATCTTCATTTGTCCTTTGTCTGCAGGTTGTATGCGGAGGATGCTGGTGAAGCGATGCGGTTATGTGAAGCCTTGCTGGAGGAGCCAGAGTTGGACCCTGCTGTCAGGATTGGAGATGCATTTGGTTTCCTGGTGGAGCACCACTGTCAGCAAGGCAACTTCCAAGTGGTGACTATTGTTTTTTTCTAGCTTTTTTGTTAGGTGAAATGACACTTTGGTAAAAAGAAAACATCTGCATCCTGTCAGTGTTTAAGTCAAATCATCTTGATTGTAAGGTGATGTCTCCAGATTTTCTCTAAACTCTAAAATGTCCTTGGACACTCAGCTCTTTATCTTCTTTCCATCTTTCTTCTCCAGGCTTACCGTAAACTGGAGGAGCTCCAGAAGCTTTTGCCATCGCAGAACGTCAGGTACTATGTGAGCCAGGCCAGCCTAGAGGCCCTGCACAAAGAGATGGGTATACCCTTGGATCGTGGTGATCGCAGGTCCAGTGTGAAGGAGGAGGATGAAGTGGAGGAGGACTTAAATGTATCTTAAATAAGTCTCACTGATGATTTTTATTGTTAAACAATATAATATATTTTCATATATTTGGATTCCTTATTCATGTGTATGAAGAATCTGAATTTCAAGCGCAGGAATATGCAAGAGTCTGCACTTTCTCAGACCGGGAACGACTGTGCCGTTGGTTCTGTGCAAAACAGCAACGTGAGGTGTGTCAGAGCTACCAACAGAAGTCACATCGGTAACATGAGTAATTGGTTGTAATAGAAAGCACTTGATTATCACACAGTGGATAAGCACTGTGGAACGAAGACAGAAGAGATGGGGGGGGGACCATTTTAATGGTCATGACTCATGTTCACATCGATTTAAACAATCTAATGCGGAGGTAGTGCATTCAAATATACACTAGATCTACTCAGTTCTACTTAATCTTCATCCTATTTTTCAAAATGTTGAACACAAGTAATCCTTAACCTGTATGATCTGCAAAAGCAGATAAAAAGTTAAATTATTTAATGCAGCTCTTCTATTCTACCTTCAGTCCTGGATACACTTTATATCTAAGTTTGCCTCTGAATTTGCTGTTAGTTATAGATATATCCTCAGATCTGATTCTGTGGTTTACATGCATTTTGGTACAGTGTATTTTTTATTAAATTGATGTATTAATTGTAAGTATTCCCTCAGTGTCAAAAGTCATATCTCTGTAAAGCTTTTTCCAGCTATTTTTGATAACGTGAGACAGTTTCTACTTAGCACCTGATATAGTGAATTAATGTGCTTAACATTACAATGCATTGTTCCTATATATTGTAAAGTTCCTATAATAAAACATTTTTTAAAATAAATTGCACTGTAAAGGTTTTATATCGGTAACAGTATTCATATTAATAGGCCTGTAATAAACTGTAGTTGGCTGACTCCCAGGTTAGACAATATCCAATATTTAACAATAACTTGTTACCACTCATATACAAAGAGCATACAGTGACCATATTGGCTTATTAATGATAATGGGCTTTAGTCGTTTACTAAAGAAAGTAAGATTATCAGAAGACAGCAGTTATCCCAACTGTAGCCACAAGGTGGCGCTGCTGATATTTACTAACCAACCCTCGGCCTCTGTCAGAAGCAGTGGCTCCAATACATTTTACTGGACAGAGGCCTTGGTTGTTTTTCATGCTGAAATAAACGGCGAAATCACATATAAGCAATAATTGAACGTAGCTGTTAGAGGTTCCCATACAGTCTAGTTTTTGTGATACAACGGGGGAAAATACTGGAAGATAACTATAAACTAAACGCTTTAATCTTTAAAAAGCTCTGAGTTTGAAGTTAGTGGTGAAAGTCAAAGACACCAGAGGACGGTTGACATTATTTCTTTCTGAATGACATTTACAATGGTGCTATTTCTTCAAATAAATACATAGTAATCTTCTGTATAAGATAACATATGCAAAACAATGAAAAACAAGAGCATCCACACCAGTTTTATCTGTGTTGTCGAGCCATGGCAACATTTTGTTGGTGGATACAGTGAGGCAGCCGTTGACAGTGAATAAAGATGGACACACAGGAACACCAGCCAACTTCAAATGAACTTCAGGAGCGACTTCAAGCTGTGACAGAAGGAAATGTAAGTAAAATATATCAGTTTGTCTTCATATGCAGGGGTTATATGCACTTTTCACTCCTGTGAAAATGTCAGTTTTGGGAAGGTAGTAGGTGATATCTGAAGTAAGTGGAGTAACTGTTACAAACACAGGTGGTTGTTAGCAAAATTGTCCATGAGATGTAACCACACTACAGCCAACATGAGAGATATTTTAAGGGGATAATGTGCCTTTGTTACCTCATTGTAAAGAAGTGTTTCTGTTCACCTCACTTTAGTTGCAGCTGCATGACAAAAATGAACGCCTTTTCACCAAAGTGGGCTACCTGGAGAGCAGACTGGGCCACCTGGCCAGCTCCAACACAGATCTGTCCTGCAGGCTGGTCCAGAGTGAAGAGGAAAAACTGAAGGTAGAGTTCATGAGCTATGTTAAGCATATATGAGATGTATGTTCAATACATCTGTTCAGTATAGAACCAGAATAATTAGTTTTCCCTGTCTCATCTTTCAGATATCTAAGGAGCTTGTGGAGGAGAAAATTCAGACAAACAAGATGAGAGAGCAGTTTGAAGAAGAGACGTTTGAGCTGAAAAACAAGGTGAAGGTTTTGCTTAAAGTGATGTAGTGGTAAATAAAAAGTGGGCACAATTTAGCCTTTATTTAATCAGTATCACAATAAGGTAAATGCCCATGAGAACACACAATTAAAATGCTCTTGGTAAGAACAAATGTGTTCTACTCAATTCAACTGAGCATACTTGTAAATGGTTATTTGCACTGAAATAACAACCACCAGAATACCAAAAAGGTCTTCACAAACACACTAATCTGTCCTTTTTCCTTAAAAGACATATTCTTCTATAACCTCCATAAGTTTGAGTTATCTTACTACACAAGGATTTTAGGACAAGAAGATATAATAAGTCTTCTTTCCCCCTGTTAGATACTGAACCACGCCGGTGTAATAACAGAGCTTGAGTTGGAGCGAGACAAGTTATCCAGGGAACTGCAGTCAGCTAAGGCTCGTCTGAAAGTGGGAGAGAAGAGCGGCCATGACCTGACAGAGGAGTATGCCACACTGAAGAAGAACTACCGAGCTCTGGCTGAGGCCCATGATAAAGAGCTGGCACAGAGTGAAGAGCTGAGTGTTGAGCTGCTGGCACTGGCCCAGGCCCAGGATGCTCTCCGTAGGCAGCTGGAGGAGCAGCACCAGAGTGTGAAGACTACCACCCAGGGCCTGCATGGTGAGCTGTACAGGGTGCGAGCCTTGATCAGCCGCATGTCGCAAAACAGAGTCAAGGTGAGGCAGTGTGTTAATTAATCTTCATCGCTCTTCAGATGCAGAGGAACAGGAATGGGCAAAAGGAACTTCTGGTTCCTGAGTTAAGTTTCTGTCACTCCATAGTTCCTGGAACTTTTTTTCCTGGAACAAAATTTGTTATGTGAGCACCATGTTTCTCACATTTCTTCAAACAGTCCATGCAACCATTGCAACATTATTTACTGCACCTTTGGGTGCAAAAGACTAACATTTCCCACATAATTTCCCATGTTATACTCACTGACAAAGCCTTGGTTGCGCAAGAAACTGAATGTGTTTTTGGATGCAAAAAAAAGATCACATTTATAAAACACATTTTCTTTTGGCTTGTTGGGGTGCTTTATGACAATTTTACGACATCACTGTATTAACAGCTTGAGGATCTGGCAGCTTTGGACAAGGAGCAAAAAACTATGGAAAAAACTGTAAGTACTTTTGTACAAAACGTATATCTCATTGTTGGGGAATAGTGGCCAACACATATGTACATACGGGCATCAGTTAACTATGTAACTACAGTTTCTGTAGCAGCCTGCCTCCTTTGCCTACTCGTTCATCTGCTCTCATATAGCTACTTGGAAACCAAGATGAGATTAAAGACATGCTGGAGAAAATGAAGAACAGCTACGAGGAGCAGCAGAAGAAACTGGAGGAGAAAGTGTGAGTGCCACTGAATGTTTACCATTTACTTGTGCGCAAGCTTAAATAAGATGAAACATGATTATGTTTCCATTTACAGTCAACAAACAGCCAAACCCATCTCAGGATGTATGTCCCAGGTTTCATCCCACACGCTTCTGCTCTGTGGTCCCCTCTTTGTTTTTGTTTTTTGTGTGTGTGTGTGGGTGGGTGTGTGTGTGATCTGGTCTCTTTGTTTGCCCCTGTGATGTGGCTCTCTGTGGGTTTTGGTCACTACTCTCTTGTGGTTGAGCCTGTGTTTGGTCATCAGGGTGGCAATGGGAAAAGAGCACCAGGAGAACAAGAGAGCGATCCGTAATAGCCAGCAGGAACTATCTGAGCAGAGTGCGGTGAGCATGAACAATCCCATACTGATTAACAGAGCATTTCTCTTATGATTGTAGATATTATCACTGTTTTGCAACCGCTGAATTAATGTTAATATAATTTCAGTAGCAGGTTACAGAATTTACATGGTGGATATGTGTTCAAATTCAAATCATGTTTGTGTCATTTCTGCCCAAGGCCCTGATGTGCTCTCAGAGCCAAGTGAAGGAGGCAGAAGAAGAGAACTCAAAGCTGCAGCTTCAAGTCAAAGAGCTGAATGAGGAATATCGTGCAAGGCTTGTGTGCTATTTACAGGACGTAGCTGTGAGTTGCAGCACTCACATAGGTATGTCTGCACGGTCAGATAGGACAATCTCTAACAGCCATTTGCACGTCTTTCATTTAGGAGTACGTTGATGGACTTGGAGAAGGTAAAAGCCCCAAGATGAGGCCATTTGTGGACAGCATGCTCCAGGATGTTCGCTCATCCTACAGGGTCAGGGAGGAACAGCTCGCCTCTGCTGCTCGCTCCTATAAGAAGAGACTTCAGAAGATCACCAAGACCCATCATGCTCTCCTTATTGCATACAGGTGAGACTTCCTGTGTGCTTTACTGTTTGTTTAGACACGGGTATGTGTCTTTTTATGTCCTGCTTTTCAGTGTATATACCTGCTCCATAAACATGCTGCTGAGACTTGATCAGTCACTAATTTGACACTAATTTTTTTAGAGGCCTGAAGAGAAACAGAGTCAATTTTTTGGTATTTTACAAGAAAAAAAAAGCAAAGATTAGAGATTCAATAAAAAGACAAAAACAAATGTAATTTTGTGTTGCAGAATTGTTTCATTATACACTAATTCAAAAGGTATGAGTGCTATGTTTAAAGGTAAAAACTCCCACCCACCCACTGATCTGTGCTTGATAAAACTTGGAGGGGTAAGGTACCAGCACTGCTGTCATGTGCAAATTCCCAGTTTATCCATAATGAGTAACTGGCCACATCTATACATTCTGGTCTTTAGAGTTCAGAGGGATCAGATCTTGGCCAAACCTGAGAGTGGTTTAGACCCTGGACCCCCAGAAGCCCACTTCAGCCTGGAACCCACTGAGCTCAGAGATGAAACTGAGAAGGAGCTCCAGCACCTTCGCCAGGACAAGGCGAGACTGGAGGGTCAGCTGCATGCGACCCGGGTGCAGGTAGCAAAAGAAGGATGGCTGCTTTGAAGTGGCTTTTGTTTTGTCTGCTGAACTCTTCTTTGTGTCCATACTTCCCTCATCAAGCCAAACAGCGTTTGTTTTGTGAGCAGAGAACTAGAAAAAATGACCTCAAAGTTTGCGTCCAATGGCAATAAAAAGCCTTTCTGCTGCAGAGATGGACTGCAGATCATGTAGCAGCACCAATGGATGTGATATTTGTTGCTATTAAATCCTCCACCTGGACTTTTTTGTTCCAGGTGGCTGTCCTCAAAATGCCTGTTCAAAATTTAAGCTGTCAGGAGTGAGTGTCATTTTTGTATTTTACCAAATGACAAATGTGGTCAGCTGTGGATTGTATCATAAAAAATAAACAAAAATGTAACTTTATCAGGCCGGCAAAACCGGAGCAGATATGTGAGGAATCCTGGCCGGACATAAGGAAACAGCTGAGGGAGATCACAGACTCTACACTGGTAAACTAAAGTCTCTCACCCCTTAAGATTTGGATTGTCAAATTACATCCCTCACACAAAAAAACTTACAATTTTATAACCTCACTTAAACGCTTTAGTTTGAAGAAATGAACAGTTTTCTGTGATGAAGGTGATTTGAAGATTTCCTTTCTTCAAACAGGTGGGCTTTGAGAAGGAGCGTGCCCTTCTCATCACCAGAGCAACAGTTGCAGAGGCGCAGGTGTCCGAGTTGCAGGAGTATATTGACAACCACCTTGTCAGGTCAGGAAGTCACTTGATGTGTAAGTCGTGTAATGTACACTTTCAGAACAGAGTTACATTGAGCTTTACCACTATCTGCAGGTACAAAGAGGAGATCTCACATCTCTACAGACTGCATGGGATACAGGAGGTGGTGCGTTCCCAAAGTGCTAACTCATCACTCCATTAAGAAAACTGGTCACAAAATCTGAATCCCTGTCATATATTGCAATATGATTTTAAATTCCACACTTTTTAAGTTTTAAAAAAACGTATAGTCTTAAACATTTCTTTCAGTGAAATCATACATCATACAGCTTACAAACCAGTGTTTGTAAGCTGGTTTCATTCAAATGAAACATTTGATTCCTTTTTAAGTGGGTACTAATTATGAATCTAAGTGAATACCTTGTTTTGACTGAGAGCATATGTATGGTGTGCATTTCCACCATCACTAGGGGGTGCTGCTCATACTGGTGGTTTTCTCCATGAAAGGCCCCCAAAGAAATCTGGCCTTGAGAAAAAAATGCTTGGAATGTTTGTAAAGCTTATGTCAATTTCACGAGCTTGGGAGAAGAAAGCGTGGTGACAATGAGGGGTCACCCTGGTGAGAATAATGTCATTACATGTTACCCAGACACATACACGCCCGTGAATACTTTCCCTCAATGCCGTGCTGAGAACTATGGCGCAGAAAAGCCAGGCTTTTTCCAGAATGAGGGTTCATATTTATAACCTCAGTGTTGGTGTGAATAGGCATCTATTCCCTTTAAATCCCTTTAACAGTGAAAGGGTCTGCATTTTTTTCTAGTGCGTTTCGGTAGCTGGGTTTCATAGTTTTCAGTAGTGCCATAGCTGGCATAACTTTAAAACTGGAAAATCTAAAAAAAAAAGTTATTTAAAAGTTGAAAGGTTTGGTTAAAGAACGTCAATATGTTTTATGTTGAAAAAGATAAAATGTTGAAGCTAAACTACTCTGGGGAATGATGGGGAAAGCGGAGGAGATGGAAAGAGTCATACGCATGTCACCCCAATCCTCTTTTCAGGGGGCATGCCAGCCGTGAGAGGAGGGGAGCAGGGGTGTGAAAGTTTGAGAGGAATGGGAAGTGGGATTTTGTTAGTAATGTATTACACTCCCAGGGCCCTGGGAAAAGGGGTGGGGGGTGTTCAGCTTGGGTCTGTGCCAACATAGTCACTGTGCCAAAGAGCTGGGTGCTGGGGACCACTCCTCTCACCGGCAGATCTGTGGGAAAATCAAAATCAGGTTGTTCTTTGCTGCTCCGCCAACAAAGACAAAGAGATGATGTGCCTGCAGAGGCCTCTGCAAACTTGTACAAATGAGGTGTACTGTGAGTAAACAAAAAGCAAGAAAAGTAGTAGATGAGTAGCACAAATTGTAACGTTACAAATGTAGAGGTTGAAGTCTGGTGCACCACAGCTGGTCCCCAAGGCAAAATGCCAAGTTGTTTTCCCAATTTGGAGCATTTTGGACAAGTTCACTTCTTGGACTATGAACAACTTTTTATTAACCTCTATATGTGGTCACTATTATGGTGTAAATACAGATCATGATAATGATTAACTTAGATTCAACTGGTCTAATAAATGTGGCAACAAAAAACAGCTCCATGTTGAAATGTTGAAAATATGACAATGAAATATATTGTTTAGATAGTATTAAAAAGTCCCACAAAAAGGAGTGGTTGGTGATATCATCTGTAGCTATTCTAATATGAAACATCTGTGCCCAACTATGCAGCAGCTGAGTTCAGTGAAACAACTAAAGGTGTATTATTATCCAAATCTGAAAACAGTTTCATATCTTCTTATAATTTTCACATTCACTTCACATTCATGCCCTCATGTCAGGTTGTCATCTCCGCAAAAATTGGGGTTTTTCCTGTCCTTTTTGGTCTGTCACAAATAATGTATGATCCTTTTTTGTCATCTGAAATAAAATAACTGGATGTGACTTTTTAAATTCAAACTAATGTTTCACATTTGGGAATTGAAAACTATTACCTACACAATACCGAGTTACGCTTGTCTGATAACACAGTCCAGTAAAGAAAAAAACTCTTGTTCATCGGGAGCTGAGCTGTGAAGGAAAATGCTGCATGATATTTTAAGTAAATACATTTTCGGAAAAATACTACCATATGAAACCACCAACGCAATAATACTTTTGTTGTCGACAGAAGGTTAGGTCAAATTCATATTAAAAAAGTGAATGGTTTAACCAGAATACACATAGCATTCTGGTTTATGTTAAATTATACTGCAAAACCCTGACCTAATCAACATTACAACAAGTAAACGTTTAATGCTTATGCACTTTCTCTTCTGTTCTGTTGATGATGCTTTGGGCCCAGATTTGTTTTGTGGCCAACACAGTGGGAAAGAGGTTGGATGAATGTGTCGTTCTGAGGATGGGAAGCAGGGTGGAGTGATGCAGAGGAAGTACATCACATGGCCTGCGATGGGCCGCTCGTCAAGAGGCCCTTTGTTTTAGGAGGTTAATGCCTAAGTGATACAGGCTTAATGAGAGCGAGGCTGTGTGTGCAGAGTGTATGAGTCGGGGTGGTGGGGGGTGCGGGACGGCCCTGCCATAATTGGAACGGACAAGCCTTGTGTGGAGGAGTGCACAGGGAAGGGATTTATGGGAACGCAAGGAGAGGAGATGGAGAGTGGGAATGAGGAAGAAAAGGTGACAATGAGCACGAGGAATGTGGAGGCAGTGGGAGGGGAATCCGGTGTGATAGTGAGAGTATCGCAAGATCATGAGAAAGAGATGTCGTGACAATGGAATAGTGAGCATGAAGTTCAACCAGGATGTTCCCATGGATGTTTAGTTAATGCTCATTCAAGTTTTATGGGTTGTTTCTTGAATTCTCCCATGATTCTGATATGAATTACGATTCATTTTTAGGTTGCTGCAGATTGTATGTGCAATATACTGAAGATAGGATTAGTTAAATACAAATTTTATGTTGGATTAATTAATATATCATGCAAAAATGGTCTGTTTTCTGAGACACCTGTCTTTTCTTTTCTGATGAGCTGTCTTTTCGACCCCCTCTTTCAGTCTGACAGTCTCAGACTATTCATGCAAGAGCCCCAGCTCCCCTCCAGACAAGCTTTCAGTATGAAGGCTGGAGAGGCATTAAGAGGGAGGAGGGAAGGGGCAGGAGAGTGGAGCACAGAAGAACCGTGTACTTCAGAAAATCTTAAAGAATTAGCACTGAAAGCTATGGAGATTCTGGGTGGCTAAGAAAGAGGGGGAAAAAATAATGAAAAGAAAACATAAAGGGCGTCAGTGTGCATAATTAAAAAGATGAGAGGGGGAACAATGGAAAATGGATTTTTGGAAGTGGGGCTTAAACCGAGCAAGCTGCAAAGAGAACCTGAAAGGTATAAAATGTTGAGGAAAGACAGAATATAGGGTGAGAAAAGGGAGGAGGAAGAGTTACAGTAAGGGTGAGAAAGACAGGGTTGATGAACAAGAGTGAGTGAGAATGAGGCTGAGTGTCGGCGAGGGAAGGAGAGAGGGACAGACCCTCTGTTTTCCCACACTCGACCGGTTCCCACAGTGGACCTGGCTAATCCCTGTCTTAATTGGGGGAGAATTCCAGCGCACATGTTCCCCTGGAATGAGCGTAGAGCGAAGGGAGAGGAAGGTTCGGGGAGCTTCTGACACATCAGACAGGCCACAGCGGCTGGGCTGATGCACAATGTGTGAGTGCACTTTGTTGGAGTATAAACATGCCGCCTGACTGTCAGCACATCTGATGCATAAATGGCTTCACATGTCACTCTGTTTCTTTTCCTTTCCACTCGATCCAACATGAAAAATGCTCTTAGCAGCCACTTAGCATTGCTTAGTCCCATTGCACCATGTGAGAAGTATGTAATTTACAAATTTAATTTCATGAATGTTAAAAGGAAAAACCATCCTTTTTACATTCATGAAAAATACTCTCACATTGTTCAACCACATTGCAATGCACATGGGTTTTCCCCCTTACCTCTAGTGCTATCTAGACATGAACACACGTTTTGTGCCAAGATTTTAAGACATTTGTCTCCAAGATTTCTGGTGATATCCAATACAATATCGATGAATGGAGTTTTGTTTATGGTGCAAAATTACATTTAAATGGCATTTCACAAGAATATTGTCACTATGAAAACTGCTGACAGTGAAGTTTATGGATTATTATTGTTATTATTATAACTGGAATCTCTTTTTGACAGATAGACAAAGTTTGCAACTAGCTGGTGAACATAGTGGAGCATTTGGCAGCTAAAGAGCCAGATATTTCCCTCAGGAGGTGGTGGAGACCAAAACAGAGCTAAAAGCCGAGCGAATATTGGTCTTTTTATTGGATGTTCATCAGGTGGACACAATTACAACTCCAAATAAATGCTAATGTTACTCCATATCTGCTGGATGTGTAAACAGACAACTCTTTGCTAACATATTCAGCATATATAACATATGTCAGGGTTGTGTTAGCAGCTTGTTTCCACTGCCCACAAGTGGCCAAAAGATCAGTTATTGCAGGTTTAAACCAAAAAGATCTGCATGGCCACACATGTATGAGATACGTTTTTGTATTCTCAAATATCCAAACATAGAGAACATGACATCATATTAAGATATTTCCAGTGCAGTTTAGAAGTAGTTTGAAATTGTTTGGATGACCTAAAACCAAAAAGAAATACCAGGTTTTGTTGAAGATCTCCCAGAATTAAAATGCAAGAGCTTTTTGTCTGAACTCTCTATTTTGTACCAATAGTTAAAGGTCATACAGGAGAAATCCACTGAGGCGATTTTTCCGTCAACAGCTGCCTCAGTAGACCAGAATGCAATGCTGCTACAACACATGGTGGGCATTAGTAAGGGATTGGGATCAAAGATATACAGCATTATGAGTTAGCTTGTTTGCTGGGTATCTATCACATATGCTCATTTCCCTATCTTTGATTATAAGCAATAACATCACAGCTTTTCTCTGGCGATTGTTCAAATGAATTCTTGGAAATATAGGAAATCATGAATTTATGTAGACGTTAGAGACGCTTGAGAGAAACAGGACAGAACTACAAACCTTAATATACATGTTACCAATTTATAAAATGGCAATAATTCCACATCAAGTGATGTATTTTTCCTTTAATACTAACAAATGAACACCTGCATACATTTCATAATAAGAGTGTTTTCACATATTTCACAGCACTGCGCACCAGGCGTATCTGTTGACAAATCTTGCCTGAAGCTGTGTTTTTCAGGAGAAAAATGCAAGGAGATACTAGTAACATAACAAAACCATTGTGTGCGGCAGTTTCGTTCCTGCCTACCTCTTTCCTTAATAAACAGTTTGAACAATAGGCACAGTGCAATATGTCTCTGAGGAGGGAACCCGAGACAACTTCTCTGAGGAGAAAGATAACAGGCAAAAAATGGGTGCAAAAGGGGAGGCTGGGCAGCGCTGCAGTATTGCAGGATTAGTTGGGAGAAACACAGAGGAGGGTGGCAGGTAGCGAGAGAAGAACTGAACTGATCTGCCAGGGAGGTTTCACCCCTTTGTGTAGAGAATCAGACAGGTTTTGTCAGAAAACCATAATCCTGGTGGTTAATTGGCAGGGTTGGAGAGCCCTTCCAAAGACAGGTGTGCTTCCTTGTTGTGGGTAGACTCTCAGTCTGGGGTTTAGTGTCCAGAAGGCTGACGTCAGCCACATGAGGAAGTAAGACAGAGAATTCAAGTGCCATTGTATTACAAGGGGTTCTGTTCAGAGATGAGGATTTTAGCACAGGAGGAACTGTAGGAAAATGTACTGTACTGTTTACTGTTGAAAAGTTACCCATATGCACTGATCATATGATGATAATTCATATTTTAAAATTGGTCTATGGGGATATGTTCATTTTTAGCCATTTTAGCAGTATGGTTCTAGGGATGGCAACAACTAGGCTATTAGATGGATTGCATTAAAATGTTGTACAGACATTCATGGTCCCAAGTGGATGAATCCCAATGACTTTGGTGATCCCTGACTTTTCCTCTAGCACCACCATGAGGTTGATATTTTTGGCTTTTAATGGCTTGTTTCTACAACTGTTGGATGAATTGCTATAAAATGTGCTTCAGGCATTCATGTCCCCCTCAGGATAAATTCCCTCAACTTTTCATCTATCAGGTAAAAATGTATATTTGTCCAATACTTTGATTTATCACCAAATACCTGCAAAACGAATGACATTAGCATCAGCTGTACTTTGTGTTAGAGCTAATTAGCAAATGTTATCATGCTAACATGCGAAACCACAATGGTTAAAGTGGTATACATTATACCTGCTAAACATCTGCATGTTGACCAGCATTGTCATTGTGAGCATGTTAGATTGCTAATGTTAGCATCTATCTATCCATCCATCCATCCACCCATCTCTCTTCTTCTGCTTTGTGAGCCTGTTTCCCCCCGTCCTGCCACAATGACTGTTTCTAAGTAGCCTTATTAGAGTATGATGTCAGTGTTTGGAGGTTTTTGTGGTTGTACCCCCTGCAGGCGATGTCAGCCCAGGATACGGTGAGGAGATGGCAGCTGTGTTCAGCTCAAACGGAG
This sequence comes from Maccullochella peelii, assembly GCA_002120245.1. Lineage (NCBI taxonomy): Eukaryota > Metazoa > Chordata > Actinopteri > Centrarchiformes > Percichthyidae > Maccullochella > Maccullochella peelii. Next base: position 60,892 of record LKNJ01000783.1, read on the forward strand.
GGGTAGCGAGCGGGCCTTCATTGGAGGGGCTTGCAATTCATTCCCTCTGTCTTTCCTTACAATACTTTTTTTGGCGGGAAGGCACCAAAGACGCTTTGACCCAACTTGTGTTTCTTTGCGGGACCCCCTCCCTGAGAAAAGTGTCGCCCACCTCCACACTCATACACCATGTCCACCCTGTCTTGATTGATTTTCAGTTCGCATTTTGGAAGGGATTACAGCCATCTGCAGGCTCTTGAGGAACAAAGGGGGCTCCTCGCTCTCCTCCCTTCAGTACTTCAGAGGGATAACATGGCCAGATAAACATGCTCTTACACCGCTATACACTTGTTCTCTATTCTGCCTTGACCTCTCAACCCACCCAAACTGCCCACTCCACTTTAAAGCTGACCATGTCGTTCTCTCCTACCCTCACCCTGCTCTGTGAATAGAGGCTACTCATCAGTTTTTGCAAATGGCTCACTACACAAAGACTAATATGAGTCAGTGCCTTATAAATATTGTTGCACCGAAAGAATTCTACCATCACAGTTGAGGCAGGGCATGACGTTTACTGTTCGGTTGCAGCTTTCATTTCCCTGGCCTGATGCTAAGACTTGGTGCACAACAAGTTAGCATGTTCTCAGACGTGAACATTCACAGTTTCCATTCATGAATCATCACTCCCAGCTGTGCAAGGGTGTTATGGGAACAAGAAATTGTCAGCTGGGAATCTGGGATGCCAAAGTGTGGTTATGGACTTCAGGCTCGCTGCCAGCTGGTGCTGAGCTGATGGAGAAGCAGCAGGATGCACAGCCACTGAGTCACAGGCAGAGTTGTTTGGTTGCATTGAGTTGGATTAGCAGTATGAAAATAATTAGTTTATGTGGAAAATAAAGCCGGATAAAATCCACAGCTGTTTGTTCATCACTTCTTACTAACCTAGCGTATGCAGAAGCTGTACAGAAGCATTGTCTTCCTTCTGTGGCTTTATATGTAATCACACTCAGAATGGGCTAAAACATGCACACCCAATCACTAAACACTGATGTTCTCATTTTCTTATGAAGTTAGCTTTCAACAATTGGGTGTAGCTTTTAAGCTAAAAATTGTTTTGGACAAACTTTGGGATATTAGTGTGAATGCAAAAGCCTGTTTGAGTGTGCAGAGATATAATACATCCACACAGCTACACTCTTGTGCTTGATGGAAAAATAAATGCCCGGATGGATTGTTGTGTCTTATCTGGAAGTATCTGAAGGAAAGTTGGAATGAAACCCTCTCTGTCTCATCTGCCATTGAGATACAAGAGTGAATCACTGGAAAAGGAGAGTAGCAGAAGGGCTACAGAGATTCAGTCATTTAGAAGCCTCAAGTGTCTTTTGGCACAAGGAGACAGATTTGTATCAAATGTGTGTGTCACAGCATCGCAACCACTGTTTTGGATCCACAACAGCGCAGCACCCAGCAGCTGTGGACCAAGCTGTGGGAAAGATTAGACGATGAACCCATAAAAAGACAGTTCCAGTAGAGAGAGATCCAGGTGGAGGATAAGTGTGGGAAGCACCATTATGTACTGAGAGTGTTCAGGCTATAGAACAGGAATGACATTGAATTAACATGGTCAGAGGATATTATTAGTTTATAAAAGAAAATGAAGCAAATTTACTGATGTTCCTGTGGTCATGCAACAACAAAAAGGTGAGAGAAGCTGGTTTCAGATTTGACTATTTGAGGACAAACAGCCAAGAATCAAATGTGGGAGTAAAACAAAGGATTTAAAACATTTATAGGCTGGTAGACTGTGTCTGAGAGTTACCTCACCAGCTGTTGTTGGTGCAACTGATTCTATAAAGTGAAAATGTAAGTTTTTGCCATTCTGCAGACAGTAATTACATTTTCAAACAAAATCAAATTTATTTGTATAAGCCAATATAATTGAGGGGAAGGAAAATTCTGGTTGACACAACAATGTATTTCTCAATTCCATGATGACCGTGCAAACTCCATCGTGTGATGTGATCAAAAGCTGCAGAACAGTAATGGTGACAGTTGTGGTGATATTGTGTCAACTGCTGTTTCCAAGGACGAGAATGTACTTCCCATATCAAGGAAAAACTCATCAAAAAAACTTAACACATCAGGAAAATGTCAATGAGTGCATGTAGATATGGCCGATATCTGACTGGATTAGCAAGTCTGAATAAGTCCAGTATCAGGAGGTACACAGATCAGGTCAGATACAGCTAGATAACAGGGAGAGTTTCTGCTGGGAACACAGGACCTGCACGCTGGGTGGGGTGTTGTTGTTGTGCTGGACTACAAGGGAGTGTCCAGAAGCACTTTGCCCCTGTCTGTGCTCTCATCTCTGGAGCTTTGTCTCGGTCCACCTTCCTCAAACTCCCCCAGGGGCTGATGGAAGTCCACACCCAACAACTCTCTCCCCTCGCTTTGGATTCCCCTTTCCTGAGTGCTTCCCGCTTTGCTGTGTCCATGCCTCACCTCAGCCACACAACAGGACAGAGTGAAGAGAGGAGCGTGGTGGACGGGGGAGGAGGCTTTATTGTGTGTCTGCAGCAGTCTGCAAAACAAATGAAAATCACTCAGTATCAGAGGAATGTGTGCGACTGGTGATTGCAAAAATATGTTTCCAGGGTCTTGAGCAAAAAATTCTATAGACATAGTTTTTTATATTATTTTCCTCTCCCAGTGTTTTATTTGAATTGTACACTGAGTATACATTTAAATAGTAGTAATTGCTTTTATTTAGCAAGTGCAAAACTAAACTGTGCCACTGTGTCATTGTAGCCACACTGACATTAATACTGCAGTTTGGGGGTTCAAGCTGGGGTCACAAAGAAGTGACAACAATGCAAACAGTTGAGCTTTGTCACAATGTCACTTGATGTATTAGCTGAGGGAGTATAATTTGAGTGCTCTTTGTTTTGGCTTATCAGGTCCGCAGCAGTAACCTCAGATGGACTGGAGAGGAGGGGGCTGAGGAGTGTGTGTGCAGGGCCGAGCAGCTCGGGACCCCCAGCTACGGGATGTTTTAAAGGGGCACTGAGGCAGTAAATAGCTGGGGAGGTTGGAGGTTCACTCACATGAACTACTGATGCAGTGGCAAACCAGTGTCAGGGTTTCTATGGGAGATAGCTTGCCAGACATGGGAGGCATGTCAAGCTTTTGTGGGGGGTTTTTCCATTTCACCTAAACACCATGTTAATTCCCCAGCTGCTCTTTTTCAAACAGATTTACTGCGTGCAGTTACATGTTTATGCAGAATTTTGCGAGGAGAAGAAACAGGTGGTGAATTTATTATAGAGGTTCGATAATATGGATGTTTCTGTATTATCCACCATGCAGCTCATCATCTGTTAGAGCAGAAAAGGTACCATGGTCTGCCATAACAGGTAACAGATATGCTATGTGGTAGATAAAAGTTGAGGTAGGAAACAAACTTTTGCTCCAGGCTTGACGGCGTATGTCTAAGTGGAGTGGAAAAGAGATTTGGTTTGATTGTGTCCTCGCGTACACGTGGTCAGGATGAAGCGAGCGACTGTGTGGCACCTCAGCTCAGTCCGAGTCTGCCATGCCGCTCCCTTAATGGCAATTTATTGCTTCCTGAACCCTGAAAATGGGAGGCAGAGGACAACAGAATTCCAACCGCTGTTTTCTACCTCCTTCCCCGTCCAAATGCCCTCAGGGTCCTAAACACTCCCTAAATCTCTCTGCCTTTTAGGCCTCTCGCTCTCTCACCATTCCATTTGTTCTGAGCTTTCAGGGGTCTGATTCATGGGTACTTGAAGAGACTTATGTCTGAGAAAAGTTTACCATGCTAGAAACCTTTGGACCCAAATACTATAATGTAGGTTGAACTGTGTTAATGTGTGAGAGGGTTAGAGTGCTGATAAATTAACCAGCTGCATCATGTTTGTGGAGCATAAAATGACCAAAGAATGGGTTCAAAGTGAATTATATGAGAAAGGCTTTAAGAAGAAAATAAAAACATCCAAAAACGTCAAGAGCGTTTTCTTCCGGTATATTTTAATAACACAGACATAACATACAAACATACAAATAATCCACAATACTGACACAATGTTGTTTTTTTCACAGACTTTTTTCATGCCGTTGTTTCTAGAATTTCTTATTAACATATTTACATTCATATTGGTATTGACATAAATTCACATAAAAAATAGCAAACAGCAAAATGGCAGTGTACGCATTTAAGACCTACCGCTTCAGCACATCACGGTAATTTGGTATGAACCCCCCCTTGTTGATATAGTGCACATTAGATATGATATCATTTTACAGAACAGAATTTAATACATTGAATGCATATTTTGTGTTTCTCTTGAGCTAGCCTTGCCCAGTGTAATAACTTGTTCTACCACCAACAGCTGGTTAGAGGATTTTTTTTCATCCATACTATCACGTTTATATAATAACACTGGACTTTGGGTGTGAATGGCTGTTGTCATCGGTTTTATTAACATTGCTGATTATATACAGGTGAATAGCTTGTATATAGTTTTACTTCACATCATATCAAATAGCTTCTTGTTTGAATGACCTGACAACAACAAAACTTATAACTGCTTTGGCAACACTGCTGCAATTCCACCCCAATATATTTTTTAAATAATTCTCTTTAAAGTCAAATACAGTCAAATTCGTAGTTTTGCAGAAATATTGCATGGCTACTGAAATTATATCTGACAAAATAATGCCTTGTTTTCTTATTTAATACAGGCATCCTAAAAGCCTGCATCTCCTTACAGAAGCAGAATCTCAGAGTTGGCTGGAATGTGAATGTGTGTTAATATACACTATTGTATGGGCTCACATTATCTGTACATATATTAAATTCTCAATCGCTCCACTATGCTACATATAGCTTTTTATTTGGTTTTCAGTGCTCGCAGCATCACACTTTCCAGATCATTCCCTTTTCTTTATCAGTGCAAATATATATTTTTATATATACTTTGTTTTGTGAAGACATTTTTTTGATAATGTCCTTAAAAATAGTAACACTGAGGATGACCCCAGTACAGGGGTAGCCAGCAAAACATCACTTTCCCATGGGCAGACATTTTCTCAACAAAAAAGGTGCCTAAAGTATATCCTCACTGGGATACCAACTAATAGGCAGTACGTTTTCTATAGATCTTTTCATTTATTTTCCTGAGTTTCTAAGCAATGACTCTCATTAGGCCTGAATTAATGGCTTGACTTAATTTATCCCGAATGGAAAGCTTTTCAATAGATTTTCTCTGAACCTGCATAATGGCATCACTGTGTGTAAAAACTGTCCAATGCCAAATGCTTATAATCTTCATTTCAACCACGTCCCTCATGTCACGACTCCACCAGGTTCTTTCTGACCCAGCGACTGCATATTGCACTGAAATGGAGTTGGGAAAAGTCCATTTCATTCCTCAGTCCTTTGGGAAGATGATATCCGTTGGTGGAACTATGGCTACATCTGCCAACAGTTGCACACTGTGGCTTCTTCCGAAACATGGAACAGGGCTGAGTTTGGCCTGGCTTTCAGTACGGCCTTGACTCTGAGTGGTAGATAAGCTTCTGCAGAGTTTATAACTCAGTCTACGGGCAGCTCACAGGGTATTTGCTGGGCTGCTTTGGCTATAATATAAGCCCGCTGAAAGTCCTTGTAGCGGGGAGCGCAGCCCAACCAGGCCTCCCCAAAGTGGACCCGGCCAGTGAAAAGGAAGCTGCCGGGTCCCGGTTTGACGCCACACTGCAGCAGAGTCCTGACCTCGCCCCGGCTGGCCAGGCGACTGTTGCCGGTGAACAGGGCGTACTTCTGACGAAACACCCGAGTGGCGCTGACCTTGATTACCGCTGCTCGTAGGTTCTCGTCTTCCACCACTGATCGGATGTTACCTCGCACGACTGTGGATAAACAAAACATTCAGGTTAATTTCTATGGCTATTTTACAATGCATAACTAAAATGTATGTCTTTTTTTTCTTGCACGTTATATTGTACTATTTTAGCTAGAGCTGTGATTCCTTGTGGGCTACCAACTGATGGTAAAAGCTGTACGAAGGCCCAAGCCTCCTCACTAATCCTTCTAACTTTTGTTGCCAGCTGAACTTCTCCTCAGTGCCATTACAGCTCAATCAGAGGTCTGCAGATTAGTCCACTGCTCCTTCGCTAGAGGGGTGATGTTAGGATTAGTCCACTACAGTGCCTCCATTGGGGGTTCCTGTGTGTGTGTGTGTGTGTGTGTGTGTGTGTGTGTGTGTGTGTTGGGGGATGCAGAGAGCTGCTGTTTCACCTTTAACCTTTGAGAGGATTTGGAGGCACTGGGGTGCTCTGACTTTAAACCAGTTTGACACAAATGATTTGTAGATCCTGACAAGAAATCATATTCTGTGGCTTTGCTGTCAGGACTTCTTGCCATTTGGTGGTCTGGTTTCATTTGTTAATTTTGGCTGAATTGGAAGGAGGGGGATATCTGAGTGACAATAACATTTAATTCCTGTTTTTTTACATGTTATATCGCCAACTTGTTATATGAGGTAACTTACCAAAGTCACTGGTGCAAACGGCCATCAGAATCTCAGTGTTGTTGCAGGGTCTGCAGGCCTCTGGAGAGAGAACAAGGGGAGGAAAAGAAAGGAAAGAGAGGGAGAGTCAGTTGGTGACCTCACATAACACTCTAAACTGCTAGAAAACACCTATATGCTAATACTCTGGAAATCAAAGACCGCATTTCCAGATCACATGCACAGGAATGTGAGATGTGAATCCAGACCTAAAACTCTGTGCAAAGACAAGCAACAAAGGAGAGACCAACCACTGCGCTCTGACAGACAGCTGCTACTTTTACAGTTGGCAGAGGAGGTCCAGTGGAGCTTTAAGGTGCGAGGCTCTTCCACCGCAGACGATTTAAAGGCCAAATTAAACTTCCCCCCCTTAACGCCTTTCAGGGTGTCTACAGTCACACCTCATCAAAGCCTGCTAGACAGGGGCCAAGGAGAGGGAGCGGGGGAGGACTTCAAAGACTTTTTTTTAAAGGAGCACAATCCCACTTCCCAGAAAAGACTCTCCTTTCTTTTCTGAATTTTCTTAAAAACTGATTTTTTAAAAAGATATATATAAAAGTACAATGCACCTTACTAAAAGCCGTAACAGGATTTGGAGATGGCCACAAAAAAAATTAAACTAAAAGCTCTGTCCGTCTACATTGACTGAACTGTGGGTAGTAAAAAAAAAAAAAAAAGTCTTGGCATTTTTTAAAGTTCTCCTTGTGGTTCTTTGGAGGCCGCTTGCCCACCCCACACATTCTCCTCCTTAGTGAAAACCTCTTGATAAATGAGATTCCTTCCTCTCTAGTCCACAGCAAACCCCCTTCCAAACCTAATCAGCGTGTGTGTGTGTGTGTGTGTGTGTGTGTGTGTGTGTGTGTGTGTGGGGGTATACTCCTACAGACAAGTCTCCCCACAGAGAGGCAGCTCAACAAAAGAGAAGAGCATCTCAGCTGGGCAGAGGCCTCCCTGTCGCCTAGGCGACGGCAGTAATCCCAGAACACTCATGCGGCACCCATTCAAAGGGCTCTGGACTCTGGAGAAAGCCCCACATACTGTGCTTTTGTCCACCCCCCTACTCCCCACTCCACGTCTCCCCTGCTCCTACTCCAAACCAGCACGCCTCTCAGGAAAGTTTGGCCACTTCCTCCTCTCTGCACTCTGCATGGGCCGTGGAAAGTCCAACCAGCCCACAGAGGCCTGTTACGAATTATGAATCATATACAGGGAGGATTTTATGGCGTATAATATCGTCACTGGTGGGTTAAAACCTTGCATCTCCCAAACTTTTCAGGAAGGAAGAAAAAGAACTTTGACCACAGTTTGGTGGTTCGTTTAAAAGAGTTTGTGACCAAGAAACACTAAAGAAAGAAACAATGTGAACTTTCAGCAACAGACACACAGATAATTATTTCATGGCTAACTCATGCCTCGCTGACTCACCTTCACTGCTGATGGGGTTGGAGTCCACTGACAGGCGAGCAGTCCAGTCCCCTCTCAGTTCATAGCGGAAGGAGGCGATCCTCCTGCTGATGTCCTGATGAGGTGTAGCTTGCAGGAAGAGAGCCACCCTCTCCCCAGGTAGGCGGCTGAAGCAGCGAACCCTGGGTGGGGGAGAGGACTCCAGGCGGTCCCCTATCAGGAGCTCCAGGACCCCATCTCTCTCCAGGTACAGCTGGGCTCCGTGGAACTCCTCCGAGGGCTTGACGCAGGCCGTGATGAGGCCTGAGCTGCTGCCACCAGGCCCCACCGCCACAGAGGGCAGGCGGGGTGAGAGGGTGAGGCGCAGGGCCCCTTTGGGATACAGCCAGTCCAGTGTGCCCTCAGAGCAGTGGAGGGAGATCTGCTCCACACTGCCCTGCTGCATGGACAAACCACTGTGAGAGGGGAAAAAGGGAGGGAGACAAGGTTATGTAAACCAAACCTTTCATAAGAAATGAGTAGAAACCAAAGATGACATAAAAATAATTAAAAATCCAGCTTTAGTAGGACTTTAGTAGATCCAGACATACTCAGAGAAGGTGCCGCCTACTGGCTGCTCTGTGGAAGCAGGGGCCAATCATAGCATCTTTAGGGTCAAACTTATATAAAGTCCTCTGTAGGTATTTAAAAAAAATACATCTACAATGAAACTACTCCTCAACAATTGCATGCACAGTATGTATTTTCTCCAAGTATCAGAGTTAATCCTGCAGTCTCCTGTCTGTCTGGACCCCCCATGCCTCCTGCAGACAGCCTGCAGGCGCAATCGCAGCAGAGAACTAGAAACATTTTAATTGCGACCTAATGGCAAGTCTCAACATGTTGCATTCAAACAAGCATTGTCCTTCTCCAAGCTGCCACTCGCTCTAAAAAAAAAAACCAAGAGACACCTGTAGCATCTCTGAGCGGCGTTTTTGAATCATCGTTTCATTCACCCACAGGCAGAAAACAGCACAGATTAATATGGAATACTTGCCTGCCTCTCCAGCTGCACTGGTCTTCGGAATAGTTTGAAAAAGCCACGTCAAAAATGGCAAAAAGTAAAATCCAAGTTGCGTTAATCCAAACCCCAAAACCAGACATTTTCGACAGTGGATGATGCAAAGTTAAAGACACGTTAGAAAAAGATTATTCCAAAGCTGCGATGTCCTAAACCTCTGCGAGTAAACCTCCTCTATAAAACGACTCTGATTCGATCTCTGATCACCTCCATAGTTTAGTATCCTCTTACCCTGATGTGTGAGATAAGAGAATACTGCTAAACTCTCTCCTCTCTCCTCTGAACTTCTCCGGTCTGCTGTGAGTCAGGGGACGCAGAGAGCTCCGAAGTTATTCCCCCTCAGAAAAACTTCAGGGACCAATCAGAGCGCGAGAAGGGAAACTTTAAACCCCCCCCCCACACACACACACACACACACATACACAGCGGAGGGGGAGGGACAAACCAAGTTTCAGTTCACTATTGTGTTTGACATGTTTGCATAGAAAATACTAATTAATTTACTGTGAGTTTACACAAACCTCCAGTTTATTTTGTTATTTCTGTCTTTAGTTCTTTTTTATTTATTTTACTTTACTATCTACTTCTACTGGATTTGGTTTTTTTTTTAGCAGTTTTATTATTAAATCTAATGATTTTATAATTTGTTGATTTTAATTTGCTGCTTTGTGTGAAGCACTTTGTAACGTGAAAAGTGCTCTATGAATAAAGATTATTATTACTATCATTATTATTTAAAGAACCCCTCCAGATTTGTTTTAAGATATCTAAAAATCCTCTGCATTGACTAGTAATTTGTATCTGACAAGGTTATAATTAGCAACTTAAAACTACATCTACTCCTTCTCTCTCCTTAAAGAAATCCAGACTTTATGTTTGTACAAATGTTTTTCATTTCATAAGTTTAACTACTGGACACACGATGTCTCCTACTTCATTGTGAAGTCCATTGTCGGTGTTTGTGCACTGGAGGCTTTAAGTTTCCACATCACACATCAAACTCACCCTATCCAGCAGATAGAGAGAATGTGAAAACAGCCTTCTAGGGCCAAACTCTCAGTCCTGTGAAGGTCAAACATACAAGTGAGGAAACAATAAGCTGAACACATTTTTGAGTGGAGGGGGACTTTAAGTACGCTGAAAAAAATGCTTAATGAAGCTGGGTTTTACAGCAGAGAATGTTGGTTTTTAAAATATTCAACAACTTTACCCACTTTCTGTTTAGGTGGTTGTTAGACTTAAATGAACACTAAGAAAATCCTTTTTTAACATCCCAAATCTACTGAACTTGCTTATGATAAAGCTTTTTGTGGATTTGATCAGTAGCCTTTACTGTGCAACATTTGATTTTTTAACATTTCAAAGGCATCTGAAATGTTAGAAAATATATTATGCTAATGAGACTTGAAGTAAGACTAAATCAAATTAAATTAGCAAAAGAGGAGACATGAGACATAAAGCACTGGTCACACTTCAGTAACGCTAACCTGATTTCCAGACACACCATATATGATGGTGATGATGATGAAGATTTTGCCTCCTCTGGTTGTCATGCCCTCTGCCCTTTACCCTGCTGGGCTTCTCTTTCATGTTGTGGTATTTATAACCAAATCAAATATTCTTTTGTGCTGACACTGCCATCCATCTCCGCGAACCAGCGACTTTTGGTGTATGTGTGTGTGTGTGTGTGTGTGTATGCGTGATGAAAGTCTAGGCCTCTCCGATGGAGTTATGACAAGGCCTCAGACTAACACAAAGGCACATGTGCAGAAATCCAGCTGCTTTATTGTCAGCAGCAGGACGGAGCTTTGTTTTCTGCAGGGCATTTCAAAGCAGCAGTGTTTAAAGTGCAGAGCGGGGGGGGGGATGAATATATTAGTGGCTAAACTTAGTTATGGACTTCACAAATATGTCATAGCATCCACGTGTGCACAGCGCATTCAGACACGCACAGTCAGGTTTAGACACTTTGTCAAACGCATCAGTGCGCATGTATTCATACATGTCCATTAAAACAATAGCGCACACACGCTTTGTGACCCTGGTATGACCTGAACTACAGTCATTTCCAGCCAGGATCATATTCGATGCTTTCATGTGGCTGTATAATGCACTGGTATGCACAAAAGGATCGTACAGTTCAAACACACTGAGATTAAACTCATTTTATGTGGTTATCAACTGTTTCACGACATGAAAAATGAAATTTTATTCCCACCCTTAGTTATTGAGAGTTTTCGTCACCAAAAAAAAGTCATGGAGTATGGGATGGAGAATTAAAAAATAAGGTATGTGAAAACGACGTTTGGTTCAGTTTAAACATGCATTTACTCATACACAGAGTAAAGCAGTGCACGTAACATAGTCATCACAAAGTGGATGACTTGGTATCAAAGTAATGCACGAAGAGAATTAAAGGAATAGTTACTTTCTTGCCGAGTTAGGTGAGAAGATTGATGCCACTCTCATGTCTGTACGGTTAATATGAAGCTACATCCAGCAGCCAGTTAGCTTAGCTTAGCATAAAGACTGGAATCAGGGGGAAACAGCTAGCCTGGCTCTGTCCAAAGTTAACAAAATCCATCTCTGAACCACCTCTGAAGCTCACTGATTAACAAGTTACATCTTGTTTGTTTAATCTGTACAAAAACGGACGTGCAAAAACCACAAGTTGTTGTTTTACGGTGGGTTATGTGCGGGACTGTTTCTTGGCTGGGACCAGTTGCCAGGAAACCAGCTGAGACCCTAGGACAATGGTAATCATATAGTGGCCTGTGAACCAAATCTGGCCCTCCAACAAAAAAATTTGTCCCACTGACAAAAGCTAAAGTTTTCCTTTTTGTAGTTTACATTAAAACTTTAACATTATTTAAAAAAATCTGCTGTAGATAACAATGTAAGTAAATTTAAATCCCAGTAAATATAAGGTCATCCACCTTGTATCCTTTGTGTTGTACTGCACACTGAATCACAAATGATACATCTGTGTGTAGAACTGCAATCAAACAGTGTCTAAGTTGCTATTAAAGGCCAGAGTGTGTGAACCATCAGACCTGGTTGTTTCCATTCTGCGTCTAGAACAATGCCATTGTTGCCAACACTGTCTGCTTGTCCTCATACTTTAACCACTGAACCAGATTCCCGTAGAGTTCTAGCTCTCTGTGTTCGCTGTATTCTCACCGGACTGCCAATGAGAGCGTCTTCAAACAGTGCTGCTGTACGCATATTAGAGTTTGCATGCATGTGTCGGTGCTGTGTCTATTTACTTTGCATACTGTATTCCTCTGTGTGTGTGTGCCCGCAAACACAGGGAGGATGTAGTGACAGCGTGGTGTTACTGCCATTTATGGGACCATGACATTGTGTGTAACTTTTCTCTCGCCATCAGTTCTCGTTGTCTCAGACACAAAGAGACTCTCTTTTCATACGTGCTGTATCTTCCATAAATGCTGCCATTTTCTATATACAGGGTAATGTGTGAGTAAGAGCAATGAATTTCATATGCTAATTTTAGTTTGAAAGTAACACAGATTCATGATTTTGATGCTCATGCAGTGACAAAACGCTGAATTCCAGCATATTTTGAGGCTTATAAAACATGCTACAACTACTTTATTAGTAGAAATGCATAAATTATTTTAGTAATGAGAATAATAGTAATATATTTCCTCCTTTGAATTTCAGCATGTAAGTCCTCTCTGAAAGTTTTCATCAGAATTTCACTCTTTTGTCTATGTAACACAACAAAAGTCCAGGATCAAACAGTACGCCTCACACAGCATTGGTCTTTGGTCATAAAAGGGAGTGAACACAACCTTTACGTGACATGTGCTGTACCAGAGAGAAGGCTGATGAGGTCTGCAGGTTGTATATTATTCAGGAAAGTTTGGTGTAGCAGCAGTATCTACAATGTCCCAGCTGAAACACCAGAGGACGACCTGATCTGAGTTGAGAAGTCGAGATGTCCACGTTCCCAGACTTTTCAGCAGCTTCCCATGGCATCTCAGTGCTAATCCGGTTGATCTGACATCGCTGCTGTTTGTTTTCCTGCACAGAGTCATCTATCTGCTGGTAATGAGATCTAAGACCTTGTCAGGATGCTCTGATAATCAACCTATGTTCAGGGTGGCAGAAAATATGCCCTTCCCGCCACAGGATTGTGCTGTGTCTTGTGTTTTTGCCTGGTTAGTTAGAGGTTAGTCATGGGAAATAATGTATAAGTGGCTGTGGAGTCAGGGTCACATATGCAATTGTTTTTTAATTTTTTTTATTTTAGGGTTAAATGAGAAAACCTTACTATCCTGAATGCCAAAATACATATACTGAAGAGAGTCATACACTTGCTGGATGAGTTCCCTAAAATGCAGTTATTAAGCTGAAAACAGGGCAAAAGAAAAATACATACTTTGATTATTTCTGTCTGAAAACCTGAGTTTGAGTTAGTACACAACATATACTTAAGGCATGTAGATTTTGTTGCTGTGGCGACTATTATTCCTTTTATTTTTTCACATGAAAAAAGTTAGTTCACAAAGTATTATAAGCTGTAACCATTAAAGGGATGCATGTTTTGTACAACAAGTCAAAGTTTTAGAACAGTTAGCTATAAGTGAGCTTAAATAGTGACATATTGTATGTGTAGTTATAGGAAAGAGGCTGCCTTAACAATGCCCATACTCCACTGGAGTTTGGTGTTGTGATGAGTCAGTGAGAGCAGTGAAGTTGGCGTTTTCCCACCTCTCCATGCAGGTGAGGGGCTCCTGGTCTGCGGCCAGAGTCGAATGGCAGCGAGAAGCTGTGAGAAGAACCAATGCTCGGAAATACTCGTGCTGATATTTACCCTCCGAGCCCTCATGAGAGCCGCATGTGAAAACTGACACCTGCTCTCTCATTGCACTTTCTCAGGATCCTGATTGTGTATGTGTTTGTTTATATGACAGTAAATTTCTCTTTGTGCCTCTCATCTCGGTTTGTGTGACTGTGTGTGTGTGTGTGTGTGTTAGTATAAAGCCCAGTGGGAAAGAGGGAGAGGGATCTATACCAGATAAACAGAGTCGGAGAGGGTTGATAGCAAACGCAGCTGGAAACGTGCAGAGACACTCTGAGAATGCTCTCTAATGCTTTTCTAAACATGTAATAGATCACTTAGCTCCACTGTCACAAATGCGGCTCATTGTGTGCTTTAATCTTCCCCGTCGTATCTCACATAACGTTTACATGAAGATACGGCCCACGTGCTGTCACATTCAGATGAATTATCTTGTGATTTAGTCAGAACAACACAAATCACAAGAGATTTGTTTGTGGCAGCTAGGATCAACTCCCAGTTTACACATTTTCTGCAGCAACTCTCTCTTTTTTCTGCCTCTCTTGCTTACAACTCACCATGACACACGGTCTTGGTCTTGTTTTAGTTTATTGTTGCTGTTTAATCTCATTCATCATTGTCATCTGTGTTTGTGTCTCTTTGTGACAAATTCATTTTTTTAAAAAGTGCTTTGAAGACGTTCATTTAAATAATCTTTATAGCTCTACACATTGGCAATCCACTTTTTGCATTCAGCAGCTCCAAATATAACCTAATTATAGTGTCTGGGGTCAGAGGTCACAGCTGGGTGCCCTGGGGACTTTTCATTAGCAAAATGGAGGGAAGAGGCTGCAGGTGTCTAAAATGGACCTCTCTGTCTTTTGTGCCTAAATTCAGGAAGTTCTCTATCACTTTTGAATACTTCACTACTATTACCATTTTATGCTACTTAAGACCTCTTCTCTACGACGTTTACTACAGTTGACAGCCACAGTTATTAGTTACTTTGCAGAATTTTCACACTGTACAAAAGATATGATCATCTCATAAATGCACTCCAGTGTTTTAGATTAAAATACCCAGCAGTATATAAAGTTATACAAATATTTCCACCTCAACTCACTACAATGGCTAAAGGAAAATTACACAGTAGGTCATCAGTATTAATGGTCCATTAATACAATATATAATAAAACCAGTTTTCTGCATAATGAATACTTTCACTTTTTATATTTTAAGTACATCTAGCTGTTAATACGTTTTATGAACTTTTTATGTACTTCACAGCTCTTCTATATTGTTTTCCTCTCAAAGTGCTGTTGTGGTAAAAAAAAAAAAATTGATCATCCTTAAAGCCTAATAATTATTGTATCCCTATCTTGACATCCAGTCCCTTATGTCAGCATAAGCAGATAATGAGGGTGTCATTGAACTGAGACTGACTTTACACAGGGACAGCGTCAATACTGCAGCCAACCTTGATATCCTTTGTGTTGATTCTCACATTCCTCAGTGTTCAAAAGCACACAAGGGAATAGTTTAGCTGGGGAGTAAACAGGCTAGACTCTTTTTAAGTGGTTCTTCACACAACATTTCCACTGCTAACTCAGAGGATTTTTACTTTTGACGACCAGTGCTTTTTGCGAGCAGCAGGCAGGGGGAAAAAAAGGCAAATGAAAACACATCGCAGTCACCGCAGAATGCTCAGGAAGTTTCCTGTGGTACGTGAGGTTTGAGGGTAAATTTAGACTACAAAGCGTCTGCAGTCAGCACCACAGCTTTTGATTGTAGCCAGATTGAAACAAGCATGTGTCGTGCTCCTTTATAGACGCTGCGTTCCCTCATTAGGACATGGTATGAGCTTGTCATAATTGCCTGACATTTATTTGAAAAATCAGGTCTGTGAATGGTTTGGTCTGTCTTGTTTTTGGAGGGAAACCCACTTTAGTCGTAGCCCTTTAGAAGACGGCATCTCCAGCCCCTTTCACTTCACGTTTATGATTCTCATTAGCTGCAATTAACAGAGCACCTCCCAATCCCACTATTTAAAATCCAGATGAGAGTATTGTTGTCAGCAGCCCAGCGGTGCTATAGTGATGCCTCAGGCCTGGTGAGTTTGATAGGCAGTGTTGTTGGAGCCCAGCTGGGGGTCAGACAGAGGTTCTCCGTTGTCCATCTTCTTTGCGGCTCTCCCACCCCCCACAATCTAATTGGCAGAATCAATTTGGAGGGAAACTTAACAAGAAGCAGGATCCCTCCAAAATTGACAATAGGTATAGTGTTTTACATATGTCCACAGGAAAGACAGATGTTGTCCCTCTCGACCACATCCACATTTGAATACCCTTATTTGGATACAATGAGAGAGAATACAAAGGGGATATATTTTGGCGGTCAAGGCATGCTTAATTTTGGTGGCTAAGACGGGTTGACTTGATGCTGTGGAATGTAAAGCTTTTAATTTAAATAAACATTAAACTTTTGATATGGTTTTAATTCATCAGTGGATGCTCAGTGTCCACATCTGTGCCAGTTGTCAACATCTATTACACAGGTTTCCTGTCAAACATGGTAATTAAAAGTCATTCAGATGCTGAAAATGGGTTACACTGCAATATCATCCCTTGCAAATGAGATGAATATGTGATTTATAATTACTTAATGTAGTCATTTAAGAAGTATAAGGTTCTCCCTGCTTCAGTTCTGAGATATGTAACTTTTTTTTGTTGAAAGTTTGTTGTTTTAAAAAAATTACAGTGTAAAAATTTTTTTTAAAAACTACTATTTAAGACAAGATCATTTATATATTAAGACATTTAAGGACTAGTTTGACATTTTGGGAAATACAAATATTTGCTTTTTTGCAGAGAGTTAGATGAGAAGATCGATACCATTCTCCTCTCTGGATGGTAAATAAAAAGTTTAAGCAATAGATATTAAACACTAGATGTTTTATATCTATGGCTTAAGCTAATGGCCAGTTTAAGCTGGATCCAGTCTTTATGCTAAGCTATGCTAACCAGCTGCTGACTCCAGCTTCACATTAAATAAATGAGGACAGATATGAGAGTGGTATTGATCTTCTCGTCTAACTCTCGGCATAAAAGCGAATGAGCGTATTCACCAGAATGTATAACTTATTAATAACAACTAAACAATCTCTTGCTTGTCTCACTTTTTTTTAAATCACATGCACACACTACATTTTAGAAGACACACATCAGAAACTCACACTTGTAAAATGCCACAAGCTAAAAAAAAACAAAAAGAAAGGATGGCCAGTGTTTTTTTCTTTTGCTGCCTGACTGAACTCAATCTCCCCCTCCTCCTCCCCCTCCTCCTCCTC
>LKNJ01000783.1:78131-128005 GCA_002120245.1 Maccullochella peelii
CTCCCTCCTCCTCCTCCTCCTCTGCACTGCATCCTGCCCTGTGAATTGAGTTTTGGCAAGGCTAGGTCATCCTTGGCTGTGCAGAATATAATTAGCCTGCCTACACACATACACAGACACACATAGAGACTTTTAACTTTAACTTCCCCCCCTTATACAATGGCATGCTCAGACAATAGACACATGCCAATACTATGACCCCCTCAGCTATCTCCCCATGCACAAAAAACTCCCTGTTCATCCTCAAACCCTCCACCCTCCTGCTCGCTCAGCAGAATAATGAGACTCAGATTACATTTTTACGTATCACATTTCACATCATATCATAGAAATAATAATGAGCTTAACAGGTGCCGAATCTCAGCTGTTCCTGCAGAGATTTGAAATCTGGCCGGTGGTCGGGATTACACTCGACGTCGCCTCACTGTATTAAGTTTCAAGTGATAAAGTTTATAATGTGTTGTAGTTTCAAAGCTGGATACTGTGAAGTTTGTAACCAAAGATGGAGCTGAGCTTTACCTTCATAAACCATTGAAAATAATGATCTGCTTTCTACTTTTCCAAGTCCCATTTAAAACTGCTGAACAACTTGTTTACCAATATTACAAAATGCTTAACAGTCATGAAGTGATATAGCATGATCATAAACTTGGATAAAATGCAAACACCAAAGGATAAAAAGTGAGACAATCTGAGGATAAAAATCACAGGATTAAGACTTTAAACGAGAATAAGAAGTGATTGAATGATCACTCTTCAAGCCTTAGTAGTAATCCAAGTACCTTCACATTTTAGCCTCCAGATGACAATTAAAATCACTGAATAGGGACCATAATTGCACACTAAATCTGAATCCAGAGTGTTTTTTATCTCCCACCATCATTCAGCTACTCCATTCAGACTCCTTGGTGACCTGCAGCTCGTCCGTGAGCCCCTTTTGATCCAAGTTTTAAAAAATGCTTTCGCACACGAGCTGCCCTACCCTTTGCTCTCTCTGCACCTGCACTTATGTCCTCCGGCTCATTAATGCAACCTGCCTTTTAAAAGTCTATACATCTGTTGCAAATGAGGTAGCCATTGTTGGTGGAGGACCGCCAAAATGTGGTGACTCCCTGGCTCCATCACTGAGTAAACCCCAACCCCCAACTTCTCTGACACACATGCACACACACACCTCTTACTTCAGGGGTATCATATCACCTCTCCCTTGGGGTATACTGGTGTGCAAGGCTGGAAGACTGACTTCTCAACAACCCAACAGTTCTCATGATAACAGGTGTATTTGAATGTATACAACAGGTGGGATGAATGCCGGAAGAGAAGTCTGTGGCATTTTTTTTATTTTCTAAGGGTTTTACTTGATTGAAGTGCTGCTAAAGTTTTCATCTCACACATTGGAATCAATGAACATTTAGCAATATTCATGTTTTAATTATTTACATTTCAAACAAGACTTTGGTGGTGTTGAAGTGGCCATTAGCTCCTGTTTTTCTGTTTTGAGGATATTGTGAATTCTGAAAAGCATAGCAGAGGCAATAAATATTTCTCTCACAGCTCCATGTGGTTATTTGGCTTTACTTTCTCCATCTGACCCACGACTGATGAACAGAGGAAGTTGATAGAGGGGGAAAAAGAGAAGAGACAAAACGGTGTCTGTCTTCTGACTGAGTGACTCTTCAATAGAGGTGGTTTCTTTCTGCAGTGAACTGTGTCGTCCTGCAGAGAAGTCCAGACGAGCGAGAAAGCAAAGGAAGGAAAAGGAAAAGACGCATTCATACATAGTCCCAAATTAAGGATTTTGGGCCTATCTGCGCATGTATGCAAGCTAATCAGGGCCTCTTCACAGACAGAAAGCAAAGGGTCACTCAGGGTGAGATGTTTGTGATGGAAATTTGGACGGCAGGCGTAGGAAAACAAAGCTAGAGACAGGACGCCCCAGAGACGACATACTTTACACATGAGATAACACACATTGAGGAGTTCCAAAAAAAACTCCCTTAAAATAGGATCACAAAGCCTTTCTCATTTATATTACTGATAAAGAGCTTCATGGCAGGCGCTTTCATGAAATGATAAGAGAATAGTTGGATTTAGAAAAGATTTTGTCTGTAGATTTAATTCTGAGAGCTGGGAAGGAAAAGCATTTGATCAAGTTTAGAAATAGCTTCAATCAGACAATTACACAAGGTTAAGGACTGAACTCATCTTCATTTTGACATGGGTTGCGCAGCAGAATGACTTTCTTATTAATCTTTGTTCAGAACAGGATGTTTCCTTTCTCTCCAGGTTGCCTCAAACTTTGAATGTTACTCTATTTTCAGCTATTTTCCTGCTCTGCATCAACCAAACCAACCAATTAAACTCTTCCACTGATTGCATATGATTGCTATATAGGTACTGGGCTCCAGTGAAGGAATGACCAGGCCTACGTCACACCTTCACCACTGGAGCCCAGGACCTATAGCTTTTACTGGGCATATAGTGCATTGATCGGGGGCGTCCGATGGAACCACCACGCCTCACTGAGAAATCACACAAAGATGGGATTTAATGGCCCTTCGATTGAGCGGTTCTGAAAAGCCAACCTCTGACCCCCAGCCTTGACCCCTCGTAACCCCTCCCATCCTCCAGGGTCCAGTGCTTGTCATTGGTCATTTGTCAAACTCCTCACACTGATCTGATTACCGTCCAATTTGGGTTCTGCCGACTACACACTTCTAGGATCAAGACAAGCTGCTTTCAGCAACTTTACATGACAACAAATAGCTGGATTGTTGCAAGAAGAGTAAAGGGACAAGTACTTGTTCTATTCAGGCAAGAGAGATGGACTAAACTTCAGATAGACGTCCCCCTTGGTATCTACTAATGGCTCTACAGTCTTCATCTCTTGAAGAACTGAAAAAAAAGGATTTACTGAATCATAGGTCAAAACAAAGAAGATGATGTAAAACAGAGGAGGAAAAAAATCTGATGAATCATCGAATGAATCCATCCAAATTAAACATGTCTCACGTTCATCCCTCACATTCAACAAGTATGCCAGTATTTGTATTAGTCCAAAGCAGCACAGTTGCTAAGGCTGTTTTCAAAAACACAGCCCCAATCACACAATAGTGCCATTTTATTTGAGTGTGAGAATTGTAAGAGTAAAATGTATTCACTACTAAGTGCTTGTTGTCAGTTGGTGCTGACAGTTATGCTGATACCAGCATTTAAACCTAACATTTTGTTCTCAATACTGTATGTCATTTCATTTAATGAAAGAGTTACTGAAGAGGGGGGAAAGCTCTCTGAGCAAGCTAGCTTGCTAACAGTCAGTTAGTGTTAGCTGTCAGTTCTCTCAGACTCTCCGTTCCCTCAAAGGTCAGCTCCATCAAGGAAGCTTCCGATTGGTCAGTGGATTGAAGTTGAGTGTGTTCATCAACGTTACGTGGATTTACTTAATCAAATCCACTGATTGCAGCGATTCCATTGAAGTCAATGGCGTGACCGGATCTTAGTGCTGAATAATTGCTACTATGAGTGAACAAAAATCATCATGTTGAACAGCTAAAAAATGCCACAAATAACAATACACATTAAAAATGCAAAACTTTGTAGGTCCGTACCTACTATATATATATATATATATATGTATGTATGTATATATACTGTATATATAATATGTAATGAATGTATGTAATATGTAAATGAATGTATGAGGAACAATGATCTCATAACTTGTGTGTGTGTCACTATTCATGTGTCCTCTCATGTCTGACTGCTCTGAAAATCTTCTGCAAAGGACTGTCAATCACATAACATGCCTTTTCCTGATCCGCTCTGAGGGGCTGTGCATGGTTTTACACACACACACACACACACACACACACACACACACACTCACACCACCCCCAAAACAAACCTCTGTCTGGCCAACATGCACACACCCACACACAATTAGCCCGTAGCTTATTATGTCTGCCTTAGCTCTTTTGGATTGTGTTGGGGGGGATGGGGATTGGGGCAGGGTGGGGCTTGGTGACCCCGGAGAGCATGACCTCAGGGGAGTTACGGGGGGAGTAGCAGTGAGGACAGGGGGATGGGACATGGACATGCAGGGAGGGAAAGTAACTTCTTGATGCCCCTGCTGGTTGTGTTCACTCCTGTGAAGATACCCATTGATTTTCTAAGTGAAAAACACACTGATTAGTCACCACTAGTAAGATGCATGAGCTTTACCACAACAATTGCTTTTGAATTGATAATGTGATGAGATACAACTAAAACAAAGCTCATTATCATTTTAAAAAAACCTCAGTCTTGTCTTTTGCAGCCTGCAATTAATAACAATCAGAAAAGAAATGTTGTTTCCATCTGGAGGTAGTCAGTTGTCAGTTGTATTAATGGTTAACTTGATTTTTCATATAAATGCAGTGGTGAAGGAGGGGAGGATGAATTTCCCTCCGCATCCCTGAGTTGCACAAGAGTTTTGATTTCCCTCCAAAAACTCTATTGTAAAACTTCTCCCCCACCACTTATACAAGCTACACAGCAGCCGCCTCCACCCCCAGCCGTCACACATCAATTCATGGTGTGTGTGTGTATGTGTGTGTGTGTTTTGGGAAGTGGGGGTGTCTCAGCCAGTGTGCTGTTAACCCCCCGGGGTGTAAAAGCTTTTTGGACTAACACTGCAAGTTTCAAAAACAAACTCTTTGATTTCAGTTTACTTAAGCTTTTTTAGGTCTCAAACCAACAGACGCTGAGAAAGACACTGAAGATATTGTGTCTCTGCATCCAGTCTGACAAAAATAACAATCTATCTAGTGTATAAAGCACATGTGCAATTTTAGTTTTAGTTGCTGATATCTCCTCAAATCCTGTGATCCTTTGCACAAGATTTTGTTTGTTTGCATTTTAAAATTCAAGATTTAATTTTGCAATTAAAAATGTGAGCACCAAAGATTCAACTCTCCTTAACAATCCATACTTTGTTAGCTCCCTGTTTGTGTGTATGTGTGTGCAAGGTCTGAATGAAGGAGATTGATCTATCCTTTCTGAATTATTCCACCCCCTCCCTTTGTCAGGAAGCTTAATCAGGGCTGCTGAGGTGTGTGGCTGACCTTTGACCCTTGGATATTCTCTTACTTGCCTTTAGGTTAGCATCAGGAATTTCTTCATTTAACTCTAAGGAGTCAACTTTAGCAAGCAATGGTTCAGAGTTAAGTTCTGCTTCACTTCAAACCACTAACGGACTGGAGGAAAATACCAGAACAGTTCTGCTGAATAGTCAGATGTAACCTGCAACCTGTGTGCAGCAGCTGCAGCTTCCATTCACAACTACAGGTCACTCATAACATGTATCCCTATTAGTTCAAACAATGAGCTTTTCTGTAAACGTTTTGGACTATATTTTAGAGCTTTCACCCAAGGAGAGTACCTCACTGGAGTTGAAATAACTTCTAGTGGAGATTACAAATGTCGTGGGTGTCAATGAGCATTGCAAAATGGATATTTGCAGGGCAGTTCACAATGGATAATCAGTAAGAAAAGATAAATAATTTGCCTGATTTAGTGCACTTTATTTCGTAATTTCCATTTTTCCACTGAAATCACTACTTGTTATCCTTTGGAAGTAATTAAGATCACATTCAACAGTGTTCTTATTTTAACTCAGTAACTTTGAGCACATGTAAGATTAATTAATTAACGCAAATAATACCCCGTAAATTAAATAACGCTTAAGTGTAACCTGCTTTCATTTGAGGTGGACAGTGCTGAACTTTCTCCACCACTTTTCTAAGAACAGAGTTGGACATGTTCAGTTTAGACAAGTGTCGACATACAGGACAGGGACAAGAAGAGTAAGACAATAAAACTCTTATTGTTATTATAGTAATTTGTGATTTTAAAAAATTTGAGCAAGGACCACTACAGCTTAGTGGAATAAAATTGTTCATGGTGGGTATCTGCCTGTTGCATTCTGCTGTTTAATCATTAAAAACTGGTAAAAAATGTGTCTCTGCTCAAGTCAGGCAGAGTTCTCTTTAGCAGCATTCAACCACAGGGAAAGTGGATGCAGATATCACGTTAGCTGTCTGCGGTTAACTTGTGCATGCAGATCCATCTGGGTGGACCTCGTATGAGTACAGAGAGCAGCTTTACTTGTTGGACAAGTTTTAGTTTGTGTCTGTTTTCTGGCACAAGAGTAGATTATAGGGGTGAGCAAGTGAATGTAAAGTGGGAAAATGTGATTGACAGCTGGGCATGTGTGTGCATTTGTGTGTCTGAATAATCACTTTTCACTGGTGTCACAATATGATGGTTAATTAGAGTGTGTAGGCAGGCGTATATGTATTTGTGTGTGAATCGGGCATAGAAAAGGTTGCAAAAGGAAAAAAAAATTACAAACTTTTTTACCAATAAACAGTGACATCAATGATTTATACTGACACTATGACTATATAAGCACACGTCTGACTCCAACGATCAAAACACATTGGCAACAATCCTTTCATTACATTAAAAGAAGCTGTTTAATCAGTTGAGACATAAATTTAAACAATAACTCCCTGCATTTCCATCTTATTTCAGTTAAAACAGTTGAGCTATTCTTTTACATGTTGCATTCAGACCTACTTGAACAAACTGCAATAAGTCTATGAGCCTTTCCCCTTCTCAAAATGAGCAAACCCACCAAACAAAGGGCCACCATTGTGGATAAATACTGCTTTTGTTTTACCCATTTGAACCTGAGGTTTCCCTTAACGCTAAGGAGAGTGTGTTCACCCTTTTTCTCTTTTCAGACGCTTTGGCGCTGAATAGTGGAGACCACTGCCAAATGGGAAAACGACTACACAGGCAGAAAGAAAGACCAGAATCAATCAGGAAGTGGCAGCTTTTCATCTGTGCCAGAGGAGCCGGGCAACTTCCTGGTCTCGTTGCCAAGGTGACTGGAGGCTCAGCCAACTGGTGCAGTGGGCAGCAGTTGGGTTGGATGGGGGGATGGCGGAGGATGACGGTTGGGATATTGAACAGGAGGAGAGGGCAGAGAGCTGGTGAGTGAGGGTGAGGCAGTTTAAATGTAAGCACTGAGTACTTCAAACAGCATTCATAAGAACCATCACAATGTGGAGTTTCTATTCTGTTTATAATCCTTTGCAAACAGTCACCTAATCTCTCCAATGACTCCCAGGCTGGCATATACTGAGCAAGCTTAAACATTACTCATATCAATAATGAGAAATTATGTAGATGTTATTAAATAACCACCTTAGATGTCAATAGTGGATTTGGGTCAGTTTCCCTATGTGATGATGTGCTTTTCTTGTGCAAAACAAACTACTATGGAATTATAATCGTGTCTAAATTCTGATTGCATGATGGGACATTGTGAGCACAGAAAAAGATTTTTTGCAAGCATATATTTTGTAACAAGAGAGAGACTGTAAACAGGTGTCTTTGGGTTTGGGAGCACACAGAGCAGGAATTTGAGTAACACTAAGTGACAGAGGTTATTATTCTTCACTTATGTGGATAATAGCAAACATGCAAATACATTTATTGCTCAAATTAGTCGTTGCGGGATAATATTTTCCAAATACAATTTTGTGCACTAAAAATGTCCCATTGCCCACTCAGAATTAAGACACAATCACAATGCCATAAACTACACTCACTTACTGGTTTATTAGGTACACCTAGCCAAAACTAATGCAGTCTAACAGGCCTACAATAAATCCTACCTTCATGAAGATTGTTTTGCATCTCTGAATCTAAACTTGCAGCATTAGTGTGTTTGTCCTCATCATTTGTCTATGGCCTAGAACCCCACTTTTACATAGATGGTTGGGTAGGCGGGTGTTCTGGGGAATCAGGGGACCAGACTGGCGGAGATGGGTAAACACAGCTGGGGACACACAGCGCTGGTGGGTCTGCAGCTCAACGGCCCCCTTCATACATTTATCAGTGTGTTTGCTCAGGGGATGTGCCCTAATCCTCACACGCTGATCTCTGTGCGAGGCCTTCACAGAAGCCCAAGGCTGGGATGAAAGTGACCCTGTCCACAGTCACAGCCTCGCTAATTCCTCCATGGCTAAACTTGAGTGTTCTTCTCTTTATAAAGGCCTATAAAGGTCATCTATGGATCTGTCTGTGTGTGGTTGAATCTCTCTGTGGGTGGGATGGCCTAGATAATATATACTAAATTCTTGATCATGACCTTTCCCTGAGCATGCCTCCTGCAGGTGAACAGATCAATGTAATGAAGTGTCAGAGTTTGCAGGCCAAAAGTTTTGTATGACATATGAAATATTTGCAGTATATTGGCACGTGCTGCTTTCACTATCCTTACTTATCAGGAGTCACAATGCAGTCAATCACAGGTGGGCTACATTAATTCTAATATAATCGCCAATTTTCATGGTTTTATCTGATTATTCAGATTTGTATTGCCCCTAGTGCTTCAAAGAGCTTTGCTATTCCTTATTTGAGGTTTGGATAACTTTGATTACAGAGCGCCATCTGCTGGCGATTACTTTGTGTTGTGGCGCTCTCCTCCCGTCAGATAGTAGTTGATGTAAACTGAAGGCAGTATGGGCTGTAACATAAGCTGTAAAAATAAAGAGCAGGTTAAGGCAGTATTTTCACTTTACAAATGTGTTCATACGGGGAAATCATCATTCAATCAAAAAAAAGTTTTTTACAAAGAACGTTTTACACATTTTATGCTCAAAAAAGGACACCGACATTAATTTTATGTTCACTGCATTTATATTTATTAGGAAAGAATGGTTATTCTAGTAACAGTAGTAAGCGGCGATTTGCCTTTAGTGTCAATTTGATTGTTAGATGAACGAGAATAAAAGTCCTTTCGGCTTCCGTCGAATGCGCATGACGTCAGCATAACAACAACCTGTCATGACAGCTCGTATGGTGAAAAACAACATCGATTAAGATTTGATATCAAATCATATAAAACCAGTTTCACCTGAATGTAAGATTCCTTCTATAAGGTAAGGACTGGAAACCGCGGATGTTAGGAACAAACCCTAACTTGCATCGAAGTAGCAAAAATAGAAGGCAATCGGCTGTGTAGCAAACAAGCTAACCTAGCATTAGCTAATTTCTGTTTTCTGAGGTTGCCTAGCGGTGTCGAGGTAAATGTTGAGATAAAATGCCCAGACTTTTTCAGGCCTATAATAGATATAGTCCAACCCTCCCAAGCAGCTGCTGATTAATTGGGTAATTTTGTGACTGCGGTTAATAAAACCGAGTGGGCATTATTGTGGCCAGCCGCCCCGGCGATATCGACAACATAGCGTACTATGCTATCTTAGCTAACTAGCTAATATCTGACCACCGATCTCGTTTCTCGTGTAACTAAAGTTAACTACATTGTCACTCTGTCTGTGTGTTTGCTGTTGCAACAACTGTATCTCAGATGTTAGTGAACCAAACGTTGATAATCATATATAACTTTACTTGTCACCATCATTGTATACCAGTGGTGTAACGTTACAGTTTAAAACCTTGCGCTAACGGCAGGGACCGTGAGTGGATAATGTTTTCTGATAGCTGGATAGCTAGCTGTGCTGCTCATTTAGTCACCACTGATGTCCGTCGCATGAATAGTTAATTCGCCGGCAGTCTAGCCACCTCGCTGTGTGCACACTCAGCGAATATAACGAATGCCTTTTGGGTGGCATCAAGGACTGCACCTAATTCGCCCAAGACGCGCATTGCAGGCGCATTGCAGTGAATGCACGCCTTCAATGTTGACTTTACATGCACGGTGTCTCTGATCTGGTTTCTGAGATCCAGGAGGGACAGGGCATTCTTGGACCTGTCAGTTAGCCAGCCGAAGAGACGGGGAACAGGATAGGGAAGCAGGGCGAGGCGGGCCCCGCGGAGCCGGTGGAGAAGATGGCCGGCAGCCCGGAGAAGAGTTCCACCGCGCAGGAGCTGAAGGAGCAGGGGAACCGGCTGTTCCTCTGCCGCAAGTACCAGGAGGCTGCTACATGCTACAGTAAAGCTATTGTGAGTAAAAGAAATAATACCAATGGTCGTCCTCTGAACTAAAACACAATAACACATAGTATTGTCCATCTTAGAAAGAAAATGGACTGGATGTATTTCCCTCTGAATGTACTTGTAATGTTAATGTGCATGTGTATTGTGTGGCATGGCCTGTCTCCCAGAACCGTAATCCATCGGTGGCAGTGTACTACACCAACAGGGCTCTCTGCCATGTGAAGCTGCAGCAGCATGACAAGGCTCTGGCAGATTGTAAGCACGCGCTGGAGCTGGACAGCCAGTCCGTCAAGGCCCACTTCTTCCTGGGCCAGTGTCACCTGGAGCTGGAGAACTACGATGAGGCCATCGGCAACCTGCAGAAAGGTCAGAATAAACTCCTAAAAGATGGTGAAATTTTTGCAGTGTGTTAAAGCAGCTTGCTCATATGTGGCACAATGTTCTCATTCCTCAATGAATTTCCTCATGTATGCATTTCGTTCTTTTTAAACTCTGCTGTCAGTGGTCTCAGTGATGAAGTTCTGATCCTAGAATCAGCTGTAACTTTATCAAATCAGTGTTGATTGTCATAATCAAATTCATGATATTGTTGCCCTTAAATAAGCTCTTTTACTCTGAGGCACTTTATGGGCACATCATTGGTTTGCTGAAATGTATTACAGTATACTTTGTCAGGGTTTCTATTACTGGCGTATTCTACAGTGAAAGGTATGGAACATTTTCTATATCTAAATTGGTAAATATGGAACAAAAGATGTCAGATGGAAAGAAAATGTTAGGAAACACTTTAATGGTAAACCAGTGTTGCTGTCATGATGCTTTTTTTTTTTTCTCTATAGCTTATAACCTGGCAAAAGAACAGAGGCTGAATTTTGGAGATGACATCCCCAGCGCCTTGCGCATTGCCAAGAAGAAACGCTGGAATAGCAGCGAGGAGAAGCGCATCAACCAAGAGAACGAGTTACATGCCTATCTGACCAAACTCATACTGGCTGAGAAGGAAAGGTGAGGCTGTTTGGCGGCAGTCGAATATCCAGTATGCTTATCTGAGAGACTGCAAATCACTGGAATGAGTCTGCCATGTGGGTCATTGTTATTTTGTTGTATGTGGAGGGGTAATTTCTAATAACTTTGTGTTTATGCAGAGAACTAGAAGAATACAAAGAGAAACAGGACGACAATCAAAATGGAGGCGATGCTGCCAAGATTTCATCAAAACATGTACGTTTTACATATGTCTTGAACTTACTTGGTTTTTTATCAACAAATATAGTAATTATATATTTTTACTGAATATATGAAGTGCGTCTGGTAACATGCAAATGCGACCTACTTAGGACAAGTATCTAATGGACATGGATGAGCTCTTCTCTCAAGTGGATGAGAAAAGAAAAGTGAGTATGAAAATTGCCTTTATTATTACTATTCATTCAGCATGTAATAGTGTATAATTGTATACATTCATTCAGTCATTTCCCGCACCCACTTATTCCTATTATAGGAGGACTGGAGTTTATCCCAGCATGCATTGGGGAAAAAAGCAGTGAAACTTCCTGCATAGGTCACCATCATCCATTACAGGGCTAACAAACAGACAAGCATACGCTGATTACATTCACCCACACAAATGCATCTTTGTTAACAGCGCACACCTACTTCACACTTATCTTATTTGAGCGTTGACATAGCAACAAGACAAATGGACTCGAGCACACTTTCAGATTTGTGTGCAGTTATATGACTGCTCATTTCAGATTATAGTATATAGTATTTTTAGCATATGGACATTCTGTCTGCATTGTTCCCGTGCTGTATATTCAACCTATCTGCTACCATAAATGCTTGTAAAATAATGCCCCCATACTATAGACAGACGGTTACGTGCTATTTCCAGCCCAAGCTGTTTCTATGGTAACCATCACTGTTTGTTTGCCAGGGCTTGTAGCGATTAATTATGCTTGCTATAGATAATTGTTGACTTAACTGAGGTAGTTGTCAGTTGAAATGACACCTCACTAACTGCCAACAGGTGTCTTCTGTATGTGTTAGAAGGTGTGGAGGCCGGGGGGGGGTTCAGTATAGAACTGGGAAATCCTGATGAAAGAAATAAAAATTTTTTTTTTTTTTTTTTTTTAAAATATAGTACCTTCATTTCAACAATTTGATATTTTTAGTATGAGCATTGGTGCTTTGATGTAATATTTAATCTAAACTTGGCCTGATGTGGTTTCAGAGGAGAAAAACATTGCCATGTGTAATGAACTCTGTAAGACCAGGACAAGACAAGATTTAAGCTATATCACAGCGTCATGGTAGCATTTATGATATTATATCCATATTATTTGTCTTAGCATTACATCGGTGTGACTCTTGCTGTAATTTGTCGTTTGTTCAGAAGCGGGAGATCCCAGATTACCTGTGTGGGAAGATCAGTTTTGAGCTGATGAGGGAGCCCTGCATCACACCCAGTGGAATCACCTATGATCGCAAGGATATTGAAGAGCACCTACAGGTAAAATCAATGTCAGCCTCCTGTATCTCAGAGTTAAGATTTTGTAATTAGCCTTTAGTTCATAAACCCCTGGCACATGATACTCAGAAATTCGTGACATTTAAACAACCAAATTAAGTAGCCTTGGCATGATGAGGAAATACAGTACTGGGCCAAATAAGTCAGTGCAGAAAACTCACAGCAAACTAGCTAAAAAAACTGCTACAGTTTGAGCAAGAAATACTGTTTTGAAATGTCTTTATTTAGACAACAATATAGATTTAGTCATATAAATTTTGAATATTGGGTACTTGGAACTTGATGTTGACAATTGACAGTTTCAAAGAGGAGAATTCAGACCACATAAATTAAGATAGGTGGTTTTCAAAGTAAAATATTTTAGTGCTATAAATTCAGTGGTATTTAAATTTCAACATTAAATATTCAGCAGTGGTTACATTTTGAAATGAGGTATTCAGTTGCTGATAAGATTCAAATCTTTATGGCCATTATTTGCTTCCCTATTCTTGTAAGCCTATATGATATTTGTTTACAAGCCCTGGTTCAATAAACAAATGCAAAAAATACCTTTCTATTAAGTCAAGCCTAAGAAAATATATTGTTCATATATATTAGGTGTGGTTGTGCCCAAATACATAAAACGGTCTTATTTGCATATATAATGTATACAATTCAACCACAGATGCTAACACTAGCATTTAACCTGCTCTCCATGCAGCGAGTGGGTCATTTTGATCCGGTCACCAGGAGTCCCCTGACCCAGGACCAGCTGATCCCGAACCTGGCTATGAAGGAGGTGATCGATGCCTTTATCCAGGAGAACGGCTGGGTGGAGGACTACTGAAGGGGACCCCCAACTCCCATCTCTCCACCATACCCCGATACTCAACACAAAGCCTGGACAACACAAGACTGTAGAGAACAAATCACCCCTTGCCTGGATATGTACTTTACACAAGCGGGAAAAGCCACACTATGGACTACCAAATGGAGCCATGTATCTCGGTCTGCCTTTTCCTCCCCACATTTTATCTTTGCTGTAAAACTTCCTGCTCCAAACTTCTGAGGCTCAGCGTTCATGGCCTGCTGCTCCCTTTAAAACCCCCTCCATTCTGCTCTGTCTATACTTTCTTCCTTACTTCCTCTTCCTTTCTGTCACGCTGTTCATATTCTTTAAAGCCTGACTCCTTTCTTTACTCAAAATAAGGGGCCACGTTCTCAGGTCTCTTTCTCGATCCCTCCCTACTCTGTCTCTCTCTTTCTCTGAGTGCCACAATTCTTGAGAGCATCAGCATTGCACTCCAGTGTTTCACAGAAACACATGGCGGTTGAATTAATTAAGACATTGGCCTTTTATTTGGCATTTACTCCAGTATTTCTTAGTCTTTTTTTTCATTAAACATTGGAGCATTTGCCCACTTCTTAATGAACTGAAGTGGTACTTAAAATGCCAAAAAAAATAATATTCTCTACAAGGATGACCAGTTTGTGTGCAAGTTTTACATGATGTTAATTGAAAAATAGTTGTAGGGAACCAAGTCCAAACATACCTACTCATGTCATCGTAGTGTAAGATTTTGAGTAGATGTTAGTGTTAGTGTTTATTTTTCTTTGCATATCAATCACACCCCATTACACACAATTGAAATAAGTTGAATGTATGCATAATGTACTCTCTAGGTTTAGGCTTGACCTACTGTAATTCAAAATGTTTTTTATCAGGACAATACAAGGTTCTCTTGAAACGCGGCCTTGAACTGGATACAGAAAATGAATGGAAACGATCGCTGCATACAAAAAAAAAGTTTTCACATCGCTGGATATTAATTGAAAATGTTTGAATTTTGATAGATGACATCAGCTGTTCATGCTGATGCTGAAACCTGCTTCGATGAATGGTCTGTGCTGTCTGTGGCTCGTGCTGTTTGCCTGGAATGGCCGTGGACGGCTTCCATCAAGCATGAAGTAAATTTTTCTTTTCCTTTGCAAAGGCAAGAAGATGGTCATTTTTTCTCACCGTTTTGCTGTTCGTTGTACACACCTTCTCCTCACAGAGACACAATTCTGAAGAAAACAGAAAAAGCTTATGTAAACAAATCATCAGTGTGAAACTAACTCAAAAGTTTAAGCTGTGTCTTGTTACAGGGGTTTGAGGTTTACTAGCATCACTGTACCAACCTCCTCTGTTAGAAATGCTGGAAGAGTTATGACCATCTTATCTCATCCATACCTCAGTCCAAGGTTCTGCGTGCTGGTTCACTGGCATTTCTGTAAAACACAGTTTCAGTTCAGCGCTACAGGTTTACATGTTTTTCAGCTGAGTGTGTCTGTGGTGAATTAGGCCTGTCAGTGGTTCGTGTCGGGGCAGGCAGTGTAAATAATTTGCTTGTGTATCTCAGATTTTATTTCTTGACAAAATTAGGGTTCTTTTTTTCTTGAGAAATCCTAGAGCTTGAGAATGTGTATTAAATGTAGATATGTTGATAACATAAATGCTTGGTTCAGTTTTCATTTGTCCCCATTAAACCATGAACTTTGACTTTGTTTGTTGTTGTGTTTTTAAAGCAAGATTATCATTAAAGAGATACCAAGTATGATGATGACTGTACTGCTGCTCGTTAGAAATCTATTAACAGGAATAAAATGGTTTCAAACATATAAATAATATTCCAGCTGTGCTTCAAAGCAAAATAACAGCTTTGCTGTGCAACCCATGAAATGAGCCCTGCAATAAATGTTAATTTGGTGAAGCTAATATTAGCTTTTTGTTTAGAATGAGAGGCATTTGACTTGACTTGATGTCTCTGTTCCTCAGTGCTAATTCAGTTTTCATGTGTTATGGATTTTTCACGTTTCTTCTGCAATACTGCAGAATTTTCTAATGTTTGCAATTCAGACAGCAACTGTCTCACCTCTTTAAGGTGGGAAAGTCGCTTTTTTATTTCTTATTTTATGCATTTATGTTTAAATATCATCTATGTCATTATAAAATTTTAATTATTAATAATTAGTATTGGCCTCAAAAACCCAGTACCAGTCACGCTGTAATGTGTGGTTGCACAGCTTAAAACCTACATATCCTTGAAATGATCATCAGTTGAAAACTTTTAAGGTTAAACAATTTGTTTATTGCAGGTGTTTGTTACTTTATCCACTCTCTCTTGATTAAGTGTCACTGTTAGAAACATTGCCCTGAGCTATATGGTTGGTTAAACAAATGTCTCCTTGAACCTAAGATACTTAAAGGCTAAGTATGGACACAAAGTCTCATAGTCTGACTGTTAAATAGATGAGGACTATGTCTTTCAGGGACTATTCCTTCAGTGGAAAGCCATTCCAGTGAAACAGAGAAACTGTTTCCAGTGAGGCATGTTGCTGCAATCACTTTGTAAGTCTATTATGTCACACGCACGCACGCACGCACGCACACACACAAAGGTGAAACGGTGTGTGTTTGCATCAGTCACACGGAAAGCATAGTGTCACTCAGCCCTCACACACCAGGCCTATTGTCAGAGCGTCCGTTGAAGAGCTGACGTCATGGCCTGTGCTAGGAGGGAAGAGGACAAGGCACGGGGCATTAGCGAGTGGGACTGAGTTAGCAGCATCGAGGAACAACAAAACAACACCAAAATGGTGAGAAGAGCTGTCTTCTTGTTATTATTTGGTTTCTCATGTGACTTGTGTGTTCAGAGATCGACAGAACTTCATTTTGGGGTATTCTCACATGATAATGGATGTCTTGTGTGTGTTTGCAGAATACCAACACTGTGAGGTTTGCTGTGTTTGTACTTGGATATTCTTTGACACTCTCCTCTGCCACCCAAGGTATGAATTTAAGAACTGAATTTTTTTATTTATTTTTTTAAATGGTAATTTTACTTGTGTTTTTGCACAAACTTTCAAATCTTCAGATGTTGTTTACACACTGAGGTTTGGTGTCTTATTAACTCTGTCTTCCCTGCATGTGTTGCTCCAGTGGGTCTGAGCGACAAAGTCCTGGTCTTCCCTTATGAGACGGACTTCAGCTTCGTGACCCTGATCCCGCAGAAGGAGATGGGGCTGAGGGCCTTCACTCTCTGCATGCGTGTGGCCACTGAGCTCCCAGAAGAACGGCAGATCATCCTGTTCGCCTACCGCACGGCTGACTACGACGAGCTCAACGTGTGGCGTGAGAAGGACGGACGCATCTCCTTTTACATGAGCGGTGATGGCACCTCCTTTCACCTGCCGCCCCTCTCCACCTTCCGCACCAGCCTCTGCCTCACCTGGGAGTCTCGCACCGGCCTCGCTGCTTTTTGGGTGGAAGGGAAACGCAGCACCTACCAGGTCTACAAACCCGGGCACACCATCCGTCCGAAGGGCACCATCCTCCTGGGGCAGGACCCAGACAAACACCTGGGAGGTTTAGAGGCCGTGCAGAGCTTCGTAGGGGAGGTGACTGATCTGAATATGTGGGACTTTGTGCTCTCCAGGAGCATGATCCAGGCCTGGCACTATGGGCACAAAGTCCCCAAGGGCAACATCTTTGACTGGGCCACTATTGAGTACGAGCTGAACGGGAACGTGATGGTGGTGGATGATGACTGACTCGGTGTGGAGTCGGATGCAGAGAGGGATGAGGCTTTAGAGATCTGTGTTGGACTGATACTGATATGTGTGATTGTCTTTCTTAGATTCAGTGTTGTTTTATGTTAGGGCCCTACAACCTATCTTCCATAGTCCACACGTCCACGTCCAAGTGTTTTAATGTTGCATGAAGAACCTCTTGATGATTACGTAAAGAAAATATAAAGGAGCAGTGTTTTCTGGGCTTTCAGTGTCTTGGTTGAATATTCTCCTATATGTAACCTGTAACTACTTCCAGCAGCAAAATGCACTGGCAATAAAAGCCAATGCTCTGTGGTACATAGAAGTCAGTTGTTTTACATCAGTAACTCCTTATGCATCACTCAAACCTTTCGCTACAGTAACTCAGTAACTCCGTTGACCGGTAAACATCAAACACAAAACGTTGATGTGCCAGATGTATCCATAGGGTGGCACTCTCTACTAGTTCACGTCAGACACTCGTGTCAAATGAAGCAGTATCACGCCTGCATCCATTGATATGATTTGACATAGTTAAGTTTATGAACTGAGGTTATTAAGGAGGCCACCGATATCTGATTCAAATGAAATTTTAAAAAAATGTGTTGCTACAATCCAGACAAATTTAAATTGATTTCCTGTAGTTTAGAGAGTTAAGATTTAGCAAAGAAAATTAACTAAGGCATCTGCTTGAATGTATTTGAGAGCAAATTTCAACAGCCGTTAATAATATGCATTTTAAACTGCAATGCAACTCTAAGTCAGAAGTTTACAGGTACAGATGGATTTCAAAATATCTTCTAACTAAAATGATCTTTTTTTTTTGTCCGAATTTGACATATTTTAACAAAGACAACTATTAAGTATGCAATTACTACACATTTGTGTCCAATGATATTGATAATAAAAATGTGAAGTAGATATTAAAATAGCAAACTGGGAGATGCATTATTTCTGCTGTAGACGTGTTGATTTAAATGCACTCAGAGACAAATAGCAATTATCATGTTTAATATCCATTGCCATGATGTTGCCTTTGGTTAGCATACTCACTCATGAATTTTCCATGAATGTTTCAACTGATGTAAGAACGCTTTTGGGTCTGAAATAAAATCTTGCCATGTGCATAACTAATAATGTTTGTAATTAAAGAGAATATTTCGTCTTTGAACTCTTGCAGCCTCCTTTTCTTAATCATCTTTTTTTGGACACATTTTAAAGGAATAATAACTTGTATACATGATTCCAACAGGGGAGCTATTAAATGTATTTTATGTCAGTATTCATTTAGGAATTAATTGTATAACTTTTTAAAGAATTTCACTAATTCGTCTGGAGGAGGAAGAGGACACTAAGTTTAGATAGAAATATGCAATCACCCACTGTTCCATTAATCAGTTTGTTTGTTTACTGAGAAAGCACAAATTAAGTTTGACTTTGACCATTTTCATTGATTTTGTAATGCATGTACTCCAATGATAAAATGTAATTTATCAGAAGACCATTTTTGAGCTCTAAAATGAAAGAGAAGCTATCACTTAAAGCTCCTGTACCCCCTTGTTATGGGCCTTTGTCCTCAGTAAACTACACAGTAAACAGACAGAATAAGTGTCCTTGTCTCTCTCTCTCTCTCCCTCTGTGCGCTGGTTTCCTTTCTCCTGTCTGTGTGAATGGTGTGCTTCAGCTTTGCCTCTTGTGTTTGTGTAGTCTGTCCTCTTTCCAGGTCTCCATGGTGGAGAGGAGGTTGAGGGGCTCAGGTCTGATCTGTTTGACGGCACCTGGAACATGCTCAACATCCTCTCAGATCCATATTCTCCATGTATGTTTACAATCTAGGTATCATTTTGTCATCCTGATTGTCCATACTGTAATTTTACAAGGTTGATCTATTCTGTACAGGGAGATGCCTCCTCTTTTGCTCTTCCTGAGGTTTCTTTTATATTTTCCCTGTTAAAGGGTTTTTAGGGAGTTTTTCCTCATCTGAATCGAGGGTCTAAGAACAGAGGGTGTTGTATGCTGTACAGATTGTAAAGCGCCTTGAGGCAAATTTGTGATTTGTGATAGGCCTATTGGTCTATATAAATAAAACTGACTTGACTTGAATGAGATGAATGGTTATGCGTTACTTGCAGAAATCAAGTCATGTGGAGTTGATTCCCTAACAAGCCCCGTCACAATAAGCTCAAGGTCAGATCTTCTCCATCCAAGTGTAACACAGTAACCTCAAGTTCCAGTGTGCCGTCTCCGTTTGTCTCCATGGCTCTGTGCACTCACTCCTCCCTCCCTGCACCACCATTGTGACCTCCTCGCAGAGACGAGGGAGAAGTTTCCAGCGCGCAGCCCATGCAGGCTCCCTTGAGGGTGGGAAAGTGCTGCTTTCTGAGTGTGTGTTTATTCCGACCAAATCACCCGTCGGCTCTCTCGCAGCAGCTAACTAAGGAGAAAGCAGGGCCAATGAGTTCTGACTGCGGGTCAGCAGCCAAATGTTCCACCTTCTTGGATGTTGCAATGCATCAATCGCAGTGCCCACTCACTGTGTGGTAACACCTTTGTGGACCATCTGCCCAAGCCTGGCTTCTCAGCCCTCTGTTACGCGCGCGCACGCACGCACACACACACACACACACACACACACACACACACACACACACACACACACACACACACGGCCTGTTATTTCCTTCTTTTTGCATCTCTACTAATTCTTAATACATACACATGCAAATATTCTCACTTGTAAAGGTTTAACTTCATTGAGCGCTTTTAGTGCTTCAATCTAAAAACATCTCAAGGTTCTATTCAAAATTTAAATAGCAAAATACCTTACTCAGATCATGTTTGAACATTTCTCTTGCATATAAAGTGTGGATAAAATTGTATTATTCTTAAACACAGCCTTTTCATTTTATATATATATTTTTTAATATTCTGGGGCAACACACTCCACTGTTTCTACTGTTTCCAAAGAAGGACTTTAAGTATGTAACAGAAGGACACAATCAGTGGCTGGGGCTCTTCACAGAGTGGATAATTATTCCCCCTGTGTCCCTGTATTGCATGTATTATCCAACTGAGCAAACAGTTGCAGGGCTCCTTGTCCTGCTTGCGGACAGGGCCGCCAGTGCGGGCCTGTGAGATCTGCATATTGGCCCGTGGTGGTTTAAGCTGTCTGAGGCAAGGCGGTGCCACTGACTGTATGTCCATGCGTGTGGAGCTGGTGAAAATGTTTTCCACGCGAGAGGAGATAGACGGCAAGAGGGAGCACAGCGTGAGACGGCGAGGGGAGACAGAAGGAGGGCCGTTCTGGATTCCTTCGAGCAACTCCAAATAGATTTCCAGGCAAAACATATTTGCATACGCAAGACAGTGCTACGAGCTATCTGAGGGAGCTGTGGCATGTGTGCATTGAACAGATGGATCATTTTTTTAGAACTTTCTTGCAGAAATTTCAGCCCATTAAATTGAGATCTTCGGCATTATTAGGCTACAGTCTGCTTTTGTTCACGGAGCTTACAAAAGAACCATCAGATTTAGTACGTGACAGATGATCATAGATTAGTCAAAAACATTACAAAAAAATCTACATGTTTTAAACATCAACTTCTGTTAAGACTGTGTTGCCTTTTTGATTTGTTTTTAAGTCAAAAAATAATTTCTGAAAATATTTCTATTCACCCTTAACAGCAGCAGAGGTGGAAGTGACAAATTACATGTACTTTCGTTACTGTAGCAAAGTCGTTATTTGTGTAGGCCTACTTGTACTTTTTAAAGTATTTTTAAATCCGTTACTGAGTAGCCTACAAACAAAACTCACACGAAAAAAATCACGATAAACTGTGAGAATGGAGCAGAAGAAAGGA
This sequence comes from Maccullochella peelii, assembly GCA_002120245.1. Classification (NCBI taxonomy): domain Eukaryota; kingdom Metazoa; phylum Chordata; class Actinopteri; order Centrarchiformes; family Percichthyidae; genus Maccullochella; species Maccullochella peelii. The sequence continues at coordinate 99,105 of LKNJ01000783.1, forward strand.
AACAGCCTACAATGCAGTGCAATACAATTAAGGATGATGGGCTAAGGTTAACATTATTGTACTGCATACAAAAGGTTGAATCTAGCTTAATTAATCACTGATTTAATGCACAACCTGGTGAGCATGCTGGATGACCCCCCCCGTCCACCAGGTGCATGCTGGGTCTGGCTAAATGCTAAAATGCTCACGGTGGATCCTCCAGCGGTGAAATCTGCGTTCGTTGAGGTGAGGTGTGTGTGAGAGTGAGGCCTTCGTGCTGCCTGCGATGGTCCCTGATGTGACTGCAGAGCCTCGTTCAACTCAAAACAAGACTCACGGAACGACGTTGAGGCAGGTGAGTAGAGCGTCAGAAACCACGTGTCTGTGTGTGCGTGTGTGTGCGCGCGCGCGCTATAAGTGTGATTGTTATACATCTCTGTCTTCTGGCTTAATAATGCTTGTTGCACCCGCCGCGGTGTTTTATTTATTTATTGTGAGTCATTTTAATTTAATGGTCAGAGTTTTGTCCTCTTTTCTGTTTAATTCTAGTAAGAATACACTGAGAAAGGCCGTTGTATATTTAGGATTGATCAGCTGTATAATGCACAGACTGCAAAGTGGCATCTATAGAAATGGAACTACTTATTGTAGGTGTGGACATCAGGACTCGGTGGCCTGATGTTGTTCCACTATACTTTTAATGGAGTACATTTTTACACAAGTCTAGTAAAATTTCCTTAAATTAACAGTATGTGTTACTTGAGTAGGCTACAATATTCTAGTCTTTCCACTACTACTTAGAAGTTAACCTGTCAAAAGGATTTCAGCCGGCTGTTGTGTGCTGTTCATGATCATCTCTGGTCATTGTCTCCAACAGACAAATATCTGTCTTATTGTTTTGTGGGGGGTTTTCCCCACAAAAAAATATTTTGTGAAAATTGCACTTTCATTGGGATGTGACTTCTATTCAGGTTTGATTCACTTAATCTTTTCTTGGCAAAATGTTCACTAAAAGCCTGATGGAGGGTGAAGCTACGACCTGAATGTCAGCTTACTCCTTCACTCTACTGTTCTCTCTCTCTCTCTCTCTCTCTCTCTCTCTCTCTCTCTCTCTCTCTCTCTCTCTCTCTCTCTCTGAGGTTGTAATCTGCCAGTATGGTCGCTCGTCCTCCCCCTCTGGGCTGTATGAACAATTCACCAGGCCTTCCCATTAGAGTCAGTCTGAATCAGGGAGCAGGCGTTACAACGGCCACACACACGGCACATTTTTATCAATCGACACTTAGCAACACAAATGTTATGTTTATGAAACACAAAATCACAGCAGTTGCCTTTTTTTTTTTTTTTTTGCTGCAGGTCAAGCGCATACTGTACGTACACATGCACGCTCACAACCATCAGCAGTCCTGAATTGTTAAAAACAGATGGACTATACCCTTTTCAGCGCAGGGTTTTCACACTGATGGTGCGAGACCTGACCTTTCCGGTGCGATACCTCAAGGCAGGACGGCTAACACTGCACTGTCTACCTCTGAGCATACTGCACGTCCTACTGTCAGGAAGCCTAATACTGAAGCACTGAAACAATGAGGGTGTACAGGGAATGGCCAGACACCTGACAAGACAATCGCCCTGCAATAACTGACACCTTTATGAAGGAGAAGGTGAAAACAGTTATATAATGTTTTCTGTGGTTCTGGAGGAGTTTTGTCTGAGAATTCGATGGATTCCTGACTTCAAATCTTTATCAATTTTACAAACTGGGTTGTGGGGTTTGAAAGATGTGTTTACAGGGCAGTGAGGGTCTTGTCTGAGTCATTATATCTTATCATAAGTATTTTTGGAGGTTTACTCACGTTATGGACTGAAGTCAGAATATCTCGGCGTCTGCTGCGTTGATTTTGACCGTTCTTTTTATAATCTGTCTCCTGTGAGTCCCCACACTTTATGGAAGTGCAATACAAAATCAATAGAGTATGCCATTTTAATTTTAAGTTTAAAGTTTAAATTCAAGTTCTTTAGTTTTTTGACAGTTTGTGAGACAAAAGAAGCAATTTAAATATGTCTCCTTGGGCTCTGGGAACTTTTTAGGGCACTCTTCAGATTTCTTTTTTAACTTTAAAAAAATACCTGAGTCAATTATTCAAAAAACAATCAATACATTAACTAATAGAATATCATCATTGGTCGAATTACAGTGGAAATGACTGGTGTCATTTTGCCCATCCCCTGCAGAAACCTCTTATTTTGGATGTGATGGCGTATGATGTAGATTTTGATTAATTTATAAAAAAGACAGCAACACAGTCAGTAGTGGCTTGGCAGTGCAGGGGATGATTGTCTGACAGAACAGGGAAGCACTGGAATGAAAAGTAACAGCACATACTGTAAGCAGTATATTTTACAAAAACGGCACAAAACAAACGTCCAGCCAAAATTCCAAACTCTTCACATCCTTCCAGTACCAATCCATCTGGATGCTTTCCTGCCTCCTCCACCCCAAAGGAACGTGGCATCAGAGAGTAAAAGACAGTGTAAAAGAGGCTCTGTGGTTGAGTGCGTTGTGGCTTTTAGCAGTGAATTCCCCTCCGTTGCCTCTGGGCTGGCTTCTACTGCGAACATATGAACCGTGCCACAGCGTGTGGCGCTGGGAGACGGTCCAGGGCCTCCTGATTAAATATTACAGCCCTCTAAATGGATGGAGATTAGCCTCTGTGGGAATAATTTACCCCCCGGCCAGATGTGTGTGTGTGTGTGTGTGTGTGTGTGTGTGTGGCATCTGTGTAGATAGGGAAGGGGTTGTTGTACATGTGCCCCAGTGTAAATGGATTGCATGTTTCCAGGAGTAGGTCAGTGGTGGATGTGCTGCAGTTTCATGCGGTGAACGTTCTGCAGCAGTTCAGCGGTGTGAGCATGCTAACAGGATCAGTCGTGTTCAGCCATTCAAAAACTGTCACAATTTTATGTCAACTGTAAGCTTTTAATTTTTATTGTCAGTTTCTGTGTTTTGAATTTGAGGAATTGTGAAATGTTTTAGGGTGATGTTGCACACAAGGGTCTTCTTATTTCTTTAATTTTAAATAATCACTTATTCCAACTCGATAAAATAATTGAGTCTCGTGTGCTGTTAAACTACAGTAGTGAACTGACAGTAAAAACTTGTTAAAGACTAGAGGGGAGAAGGCAGCGCAGCCTCTTGGATTTATGAAATGAGCATGAACACCTCGTGTCACAGACGTGGATCATCCAAACTTGCACATATAACCTGTATTATACCTGCATTCAGTACTCTAAGCTGCACACAATGTTTCTGTACATTTATGCATGTGTTGGGTCAGGTTCAGAATCTCCACTTTATGAATGTTTGCAGGCCAAATGATTGGCTGAGCATTCTTTATTTGGATTTTTTTTTTTTTTTACATAATTTATTGAACATTTATTAAAACAGATAGACAGAAAAAGATGATTGCTAAAACCTTGTTCTGTATTTGACAGGGATGAAGGAAATGCATCATCTTTTTATTCTAATCTCATATAGCAATATAGGCTTGAATCCTGCATAACACGCAGGGTCATGGTTATCATTTTATTTTGTTGACATCATTTGAATTTATTAGTTTATAACTTCAATGAGAAATCTGAATAACTGACAGTAAAATAGTTTCACAGATAAATGAATACATGGATAAATGGTCAACAAATAAATTTGAAAATAAATGAAATAAATCAAATTCAAACAAATAAGAGTTTTAGGAATAAAGTTTAAAAAAAGGGTAAATTCAAGCTTTTTATCGTGAAAGTTATAAATACATACCCACAGGCTGTATATCCTAACATATTCACTATCTCTAACAATTTCAATATAGCTTGTAAAACCACGATCACAATGTGAACTTGTTACCTTTTGTAATCAAACCAATTTCTATAATCATAAGATACTGTAGAACTAAAAGGAATTTTACAAAAAAAAAAAAAATTGAGTTGTTTCTTTGTTCAGTGTATTTTGGTCTCTGACTTGATGATAAGATGTGCAGTGTAAAAAAACATGTCTTCAGAGTGACGGACCATGAAAAACAATGTTTCTGTTAGCCATCAGCAACTACACAAGACTGATACTGTGTATTATAATAATAATAATAATAATAATTTTTTTTTTTCATAGCTACATTCAATTATAAGATATCTCTTTTGCTGTTCAGAGATGTTCTGGCTGCCTCATTTCAGGTGACCTGCAGTCTCTCCCTCCACCACACGCTAGTACACACTAACATTGTTGCTCCACATCCATTCTGTTTGACCGTAGGTGTCGGTCGTAAAGAAATGATTTAATTCACACATATGGAATAAATGACTGTCATTTTAATTGCAGGCTGTTTTCTGTGTTCTGTTATGCTAGCTCGACATTCACTCTGAATTACTGATCGGTTGGTTTTGTAGTTCACCGCGTTTAAAATGCTTTTAAGGACGTGAGTGCATGTTTTGAGGTCTTTGCATAAAAACCCTGAACTTTATTATTTATAAACGCACGTAACCTTTATGGAAAAGGGGGGGGATCTATTTAATCATCCACTCTATTCTTTCACCTTTCATGAGCATGCTCTCATGTGGACACGACAGTGGTGGCAGTCGGATAAACATGTTTTTCTCTGTCTTCTTCTGCAGAAGCGTGCATCAGATGTATCACTGCGAGGCCTTAATTCTCTGTTAATTTTCCTCTCATAATGGACAAACACATCCATCAAACACACACCACATATGTGTACAGCATCCACAGACAATGACTGTTTAACAGAAGCACAGCGCATGTGCGCACACACAGAAACACAGCAAAACACCATCTCACACATGCACACACACACACACACACACACACACACACACACACACACGAGCACTCTGCGCCACTGGGCAGGGACTAGCCTGAAAGATTGAAAGCAATTAAAACTATCATCTGCAGTGGCTGTGGGCAGGCCTGTGGCTGCGAGGGGGGAGCTGCCACTGTGCATCAGCCTCTCAGTCTCAGCAACGCGCAGCGACATGAGAGGGAGAGTTGCAGCCCTCTCCGAAACACACAGGCACTGCCACAACGTACCCACATACATGCTCACACAGGGCTTTGTCATACAACTGCCGCAACACTTAATCCTGCTGCTGATCTTTCACCTGCTCCTGTGTTTCTGTGTCTTCTTCTGAGAGCTGAACACACGACGAAGCTCAGAGCTCAAGTATCCCAACACTGTAACTCACAGTGAAGTTCGACAACTCCATGTGCAGTGACTGGGCTGAGCTGTTGCCTTAAAGCTCAGACAATATTATTGAGATTTAGTGCAGGTACACTGTGTATGGCTTCATAATGGCCTGGCCTGAAGCACAAGTAACCAATGTGTCTCCAGAGGTGAAGTAACACAAACAGTGAAGAGAGGAAAAAGTTTAAGTTACGATGCAATGATAAGATTGTGCAAGATGCCTTCGGTGCCCGGATAAATGCTTGTATATTTTTTCTTCTTCATGTGCATGTCTTACACAAAAAGTCTGCAGAGCCTTGGGTACATGTGCTGGCCAACAGAGGAAATAGTTATTGTTCTGGTAAATACGCTTGTGGTTTGGGATAATTCATTGGAGCATACACACACACACACACACACACACACACACACACACACACACCTGCACACAGGGCTCATCAGTCTGGTCTCATTAAGTGGAAGTACTTTAACTCCAAGCTGTTTGGGCCAAACTTGGAGCAGTTTACCTGCATTCAGATCCTTGGGAATGGTGGCTGTCTGGCTCTGTCTGGACTGGCCCTTAACAAGTCTCCTCAGGACAACCACGCCACCATTATCAACTACTGTTACTGTTTCTCTCTTTCTCTCTCTCTGTCCTCTCCCTCCGATCAGCTCTCAACCTGTCACTCTCACTTAACATCGACATTAGCACCGGTGGTTTCCTCATCCTGGTTCTGTTCACCCCTCCACACTACCATCTCCCCTTGGTGTGTTTGAATACATATCACCGATATTCAGCCCCTACTTAATTTGACAGGTCCCTGTTTTGTCAGTCTGACAGGCCCATAGCAAGACACTAATAGGCCACGGAGACCACCAGCAAAGGCACCAGCCAGGGAGGCCCCTGCGGTGCCAGTCCCCATCACCCTCCACGTCTCTTGGGGCGATGCAGGCTGGAGCGAGGGGGTCAAGGGTGGGCTGGTCAGGCAGTAGTGCTGTCACACCAGGCTACAGCAGACTGGACCAGGCCTCACCACTACCACTCAGTGCACACACACACACACACACACACACACACACACACACACACACACACACACACAAAAGAGGGTAAAAAGAGCAGCCAGTGGGGTTTTTTTAGGGATCTAATGACTGCGCCTGCCACTCACAGCCATGACTGCTGTCGTCACAGAGATTGCTGCTGAGAGAGAGAGAGAGAGAATTAACTCCACGCTGTTTGTTTGATGATGGACCCATGGTGGAGCAGCTGGGACGGAGGAAGCTTATCTGTGTGCGTGTGTGTTTTCCTTTAGGCCGCCTGTCTGACCGATTGTGACCTGCTAAACTCTGATCATAGTTAATTAGTGTCCGGTGGAAGGAGGTACCCTAAATTTGAGACAGTGGCTTCTTTTGTTTGCTTCTGTGAGGTGAGGGAGGAGTCTAAAACATGACATTGATGCTAGCAGCGTGGATGGCAATGTTGGTCTGTCGGTCCATCATTTTGGTATAGACTGAAATATCTCTTGGACAGATAGCCTTCAACATTTGTACAGACATTCATGGTTCCCAGAAGTTAAATGCTAGTGATTTTGATGATCTCTAGTGCCACTGTGAGGTACACGTTTGTGTTTTTCGAGTGAAATGTCTTGACAACTATTGGATGGATTGCTGTGAAAGTGCAGACATTTATGTCCCCACAGAGCCGCTGGTGTGGTTGTAGAGCTTCTAGTCTTGTTTAATCTGCAGATATGAATGAGGCTCTCCGCTCCTTTCAGGACTCGTATCAAGGACTCTGTCAAAGATTTTCAGATTTTTACTATTATTGTACTGCTGCTAGTTGGTGGCGTCTGCAGAGGGATGAGAGGATGAGTTTTTGGAACACATCACAATAATCAGGAGCAAACATAGGATCAACCATTCTGCAGAAGTGCTAAAATATTAAAAGTTGAACATCTACAGATCAATGACAACTGGGCAAACTCCACCTGCTGATGACGATCATGTGATCTAATCAAAAACTCCAGACAGCTATTAAATGCACTTTGTGGTGGGATTGTTTTCTTAATTGCTGTCAGAGCTCATTCAGAGTTCTCATGGAGAGGCATAATTCAATACATATCAGAACGATATAATTAATGATATTTATTATTTTAGACTTCGTGGGGGTTGCTGTCAAGATTAAAGTTTAAATGAAAATGACAATGATATTGTCAGTGAGTTAAGATCATTCTGGATTCTTCTTGTCTTTGATTTTGACTTGATCAACAGAGATCCAGAGGACGTCAGGGCTGGGATGAGAGCCAGAGATAGGGGGTCGGTTGGGGGACTCCTGGGGTCTTTCGTTTAGTGAATTATTAAGGTTTACTAATACTTCATAAATCTCCTCTTTGTCCTGTCCATTACCAGCCTGTCACATCCTCTCGCCACTCCTAGACTGACTCACTTGCTTCATCTTAATGACAGAAGTTAAACTGTGTTCCAGAGGAGATTGGGGGGGGGGGGCAACAGCACTCTGCAAGTAGGCCCCAGGGCTGGATGGCTTGGTGAGGGTGCGCATCAGTTCAGATTGTGTGCGTGTGTGTGTGTGTGTGTTGCTGCTCCTGCTTGTGTTGTCTTGTGTGTCTCTCTACTCAAAATTGAAGATAAATGTGCACTTCCTGACAGTGAGTGAGTGACTGGATCAAAAGAGGAAGTCAGTGTGTATCATTTCTCAGATCCATGCTTCCTCATTAACTCCCCACGCATCTACACCACCAACTCGCTCCCTGTCTTCCCCCTTCCCTCCCCATCTCTCCTCCTCCCAAAACAGCAAACCTTGCCTCAGTGCGTGCCTGGCGGACTCTCTCCGCAGTCTCGACAGCCGAGCTGGTCGTTGCCCCGAGCGCTGAGGACCTGTCACCTCTTGTTAGTGTCGCTGTGGCGACCCGGAGTCCTGCCTGCCTGCTCCTTGATTAGAGAGTGAGGTGGATGGAGTGTGTGTGCTTGTTTATGTATGTGTGTGTGTGTTTAGTAGAACAGGGGGCGTGCTACTCAACTCCCCTCCTGCCCGCAGAGCTGCTTTTAAAGATCAGTGATTTGGTCAATTGGCCTGGCAACTCCAATCCCACGGAAGGTCACTGATGACTCAATGGACCAGTCAGTCAGGCAGGCTGTCATGTCACTATGTGTGTGTCCATGTTTGTGTGTAACCGTATATGTGTGTGTATGGGAGTTACCAAGACCCTGACAAAATCAATGAGGACAAAATCTATAAAGATGTGATCAGGATGTCAGAAATTCCACAAGATCATCCAGGCTTTTTTTTTTCTAATTCAAAATCACTCTTGGATTACTGCACCATTAGATCAGGTGAACTCATGGATTGTGTGCAGCTTTACATAGAGATTGACCCACAAAAACCCATTTATAGCTGATCAGCATTACAGTATATTCCATATTCTCTCTATTTTATTTTGTTTAGTGCTTGTGCTCTTCTTTCTTTCCGTTCTTTTCTGTTGCTGTATGCTTGGCTTATTCTGTTTTTTAATGTTTTATTTCCCTGTAAAGCACTTCGAACTACATTTGAATGAAATGGTGCCATAGACAGCTGAAACTTTGAGTTCCGTCACTATGTTCAGCACAGGAAGTGAGAAATGAGAAGTGCAGTTCTGTTAAACAAAACAATGCTTATAATCCTAGCTTATCTTTTAACCTAAAACTGTGATAGATGGTGGCTGACCTTGAGAAAAACTTTGGACAGCCAACTGTCTGCCTGTCTGCTGCTGGATGGCGAGGTCAGTGAGTCGCTAGACCCCGAGGGAGCCATAAATACTGTGTGTGATTTCACTTTCTATATGCCCTGCCCTGGGCACAGCTGTCCATCTCTGGACAATTTCTCTGCCCAAAGGGAGGACTGACTGGCTTTGCGGACCTTGTACACAAGCTGCCCATCTGTTTGGGACTGTCTTTCATTCACCCCCTGGAAAACAGAACCAGACAACTCGGTTCATTTTGAATTAAAATTACAGAATAAGTCATTGAGCTTTTACTGTTACTGGAGAGAGCAATGGTTCCCTTCTTAAATCCATCAGATTTAAGAGGACATGCCACTAGAGCATGTTGGTGGGTCAGTTGGCCAAACATTTCGGTCAAGACTGAAATATCTCAACAAATATTGGATGGACTGCCATGAAATTTGCTACATTTGGTGGATATTGGTAAGCATTATACCTGCTAAACATTAGTATGTGATTGTGAGCATGTTAGGATGCTTACATTGGCACCACTGTGCCAAAGTGCAGCCTCACAGAGCTGCTAGCATGGTTGTGTACTCTTAGTCTTCTTTATTATAAACACACTAGTGCTGATAAGATACCTGAGTTGTGGTACCGATATTTATATAGTTTACGTAACTTGTATAATAAACCTGGATGGAGCTGGAAAGGTCATATAATAAACCAATACTTGACTGTTTTTGGTACTCAGTGCTATGGTAACACTTTGGTAGGTACCAAACCCTATTGCCAGTTTTGGATGATTCTGCAAAATCCCAGATTATGTTCATGACAATGTTTGTTTGTTTTTTTTACATCCCATGCCACCCAAAATTCTTGCTTTCTACAATATTTTTTTCAAAAATGAAGCCTGACAAAAGTCCTTCTTTCTTAGTCAGAAATGCAAAAAAATATAGAAAAGGAGGAACTCAAAATAAAACACTTCACAAAGATACAAAAAGATATCAAACGTTCTCTATCACCCATTAACTGTGTATCACTGCTCAGGAAAATGGTTGGATGTGAGAGGAGAGAGTCTGCAAGCGGCAGTGAGAATACGCGAGAACGACAGGCAGTGAGAGGGAAACAAGACTTTCCTCTAGCTATGGCTTCCTGACTTGTTTATTTGCTAACTGGGTGGGGGAGAGGGTGAACATATGGTTTGCTAAAACATGGACTTGTAGTTGGGAGGCCGAGGCACCCTAAGGGATGGAGCTGACGGGCTTTGGTCCCTGTCTCCCTCAATTCCTCCCGCTTGGTCAGCCAGAGCCGAACAGCCGTCCTCCAGGAGTTAGCAGCACAGTGCAGCCTCTCCCTCTCCCTGCTGCTTGCCCACACACACACACCCATCCTCAGTCAAACCCAGAGATCGCGAAGAGGGGGAGGTGAGGGGCCACTGGCTTTGGGGTGTACATGGGGGGGGGCTGGCTGCAGCTGGGAAACTGACTGACACCATCCTCTTGTCCCTGGTCCCGAGTGTGGTGCTGCGCTGAGCCCTGTTGCTGAGGGAATAAAAGCCCTGGTCCCGGCAAGAGGACAAGCTGGTACTGTGGTCCCAACACATATGGACATTTGCTGTGCATTAGCCTTCAGATTTTGTTTGTCGGGTAACAGATACTCTCTTCTCTGGGAATTTGTCAGAACTCAAAGTGAGGATACCGAGGGAGGTCAGGAGCTTTGGTTTTAGGAGTCGAGGGTTGTCAATGACCTACCAGCTACTGCAGCTATCTATACAGATCACTGCACTGAGATAGACAGTTACACACACACACACACACACACACACACACACACCCTCAAGGTCTATGTGTTTACGGACACACTCACTCACTGGGATCAAGGCGCTAATGTACACACATGGTCTCACACACCCTGCATTGATGAACGAACATATGCACACACTCACATACACTCCCTGTGGGGCGGTGACTTAATATGCACATACTTACAGGCACAGACACACACACACACACACACACATTGGGTCAGTTGCTGATAGACTTACACATGCACACGTCCGTACACACCCTGAAGGTCAGCGCCGTGATGGACAGCAATCCTGATGCACTCTGACAGACTCGGCTGCTTCCTTTCATTTCCACTTGCTTTTCCCCCATCAGGTGACACCCACAGGTGCCTTGGCGAGAGAGACCCCACCTCCTGCGGGTGTGTTTGGGGGCAGCTGGTGGAAATGGGAGGGCGGAGACTCAAGCGGGCGACCGAGGCACCAGCTGCTTTCTGTCAGTGACCCACAGCACAGGCGTCGGTGTGAACTCCACCTCTCCTCACACTCAGATATATGAATGATAAACAGTGAATGTTCATTCCAAATGAATACCTCTGACAGACTGATGGTAACAAGCCCCTCTCACCTACTGATTCTGCCGCAAAGTTGTGTCCTTATCTGATGTGAAGACTCAGAGAAGGCCGTAGATATCTGCAGAGAAAAACCCCAACGAGTCACATGTCCAATCATGACTAAACCTTCACATCTGCCCTTTTCAGATATCAACCCAGCTCACATTGAAGGCTGTTTTTACCTTGGAAAATAGCCAGTGTTCGTCTAACCCTATTCTGTATAATTGTGTGTGTTCATTTAAGTGTGAAGCTGAAATGTCTCATTGTGTGCTCCCAGCGCTGTTCCCTGACATACTGTGGAGGCAGTTCACCTCCGAAAAGGACACTGTCTATTTTGTCAGGACTTTTGGATGTGGAAAGCGGGTCTGACCTTTTGAAACGAATACTTTGGGGAAAGACGTTTATTCACTTTCTTGCCAAGAGTTAGATGAGAATATAGATACCACTCTCATGTCTGTCCATTAAATATGAAGGTACAGTCAGCAGCCCATTAGCTTAGCTTAGCACAAAGACTGGAAACAGAGGGAAACAGCTAGCCTGGCGCTGTCCAGGCGTAACAAAACTCCACCTACCAGCACTTCAAAAGCTCACTAATTAACACATGGGTCACGTGTGGGACTATTTCTTCTTTCGATCTTCTCATCTAACTCTCGGCCAGAAAGTGAATAAGCGCATTTCCCAAAATCTCAAGCTATTTAAATAAGTTTGTGCACTGCTTCATGAAAACCTTATAATGTCTGGTGCAGATGCGTCATGCCTAGGAGGGAGAAAACTGAGACATCAGTGCAACCATAGCATGAAACTATGGTTTAGTTGCACAGAAATCAAACACTCTACATTTTGTACACCACAGCCATCTGCAAATTGAATGATAATCAAGACCATTATCATTCAAGTTGCAGAGAGGCCAAGCAGTTTGAAAGAGTGTATTCAGCTGGAGATCCCAGGTTCAAGCCTCTTTTGGTGAGGTTCTGTCCTGCTGAAGTGTCCTTGAGCAAAACACTGAAGCTCCACTTGCTCCTGGAGTGCTGAAGTGCCTGGAAGGAAAAGCAATAACACTACTTTTTTTTTTTTTTTTTTCAATTTATGCTCCAAGATTGTGAAAAATTTGCTCAATTATAAATGGAGCAACTGCAGTTATTAGCATGTTAAAGATTATTATTAAGATTATAACGATTATTTGAAGTCATAAAACACACTTGGTGCTAAAGGAAACCAAAGGAAGTCAGTGAGGGCACGAGGTTGTTTTGTCACTGTGGTTGTGTGTTTGTAAAGCTGGGAATGGCTGTCGGAGTTGTTCTCCTTTTTGAAAACGAGGGAAAGAGGGGAGGGGTGGTGGTGAATAATTGATAGTGGCTGAGAGCGATATGAGTTTAGTTAATGTGCCCAGCAGCACAGGCTAAGAGAGGAGCTGTTAGCTATTCCACCTCAGGCCTAAAACTCAGGCAGTGGAAAGAACTGAAGACTCACCCCGGGTTAGAGGTCGCTGTTTAGCCATCCATCCTCCTATCTGTATATCTTTCTATTATACCATATAGTCCATCTTGTTGGATGGTGGGTGCTAATGTGTGTTGAAGTTTTTTTTTCTTAATTTGCATGGGTTTGGTTGTGTGTGTGTGTGTGTGTGTGTGTGTGTGTTTGGAGGCATCTGCACAGCTGGATCTCCCTGGTAGCGGTGTTGTTGCCGCCCTCAGGTTCCTTTCTCTGAGTGGTAATAGAGTGCTCCTGTCAGCCTCCCCAGATGCCGCTCCATAAGGACCCTCAACACTCTTAACTCGCCAGGAGAGTTCTCTGTTCACATTGCAAGTCTCAGCTTCTTCATATTCCTACTTTTCCAGCTGAAGGTAAACGCTGCAGTTTGCATTTGTACTTATATACCTTTTATAAAAAATCAAGAAAAATCTTTCCAAATCAAGGCCCTACATAATACCCCCCTTCGTACACAGCTACTTACTGAGGACATTTGTCACAAAATATTGATTTAATTTAACCATTAAATACAGGCTAAAGTGATTCATAACCATACCTAATAATACAATCCTGTCTACATAACCACATTTGGAAGATTACAGTACAGCCTGTACAGTCTTTTGTGCTCTCCAAATAAATAAACAAAACCGCCCAATTATGATGGAAATACAATAGCCATGTTTCTGGGTTAGTTGATTTGTATAGATTAGCAACAGAGTAAAATTTCTCAGCCACAAACTGACACATATTGTAGTTCAATATGTTTCAAATATAAAACAATAATTTGTTAGTGGACGTTTTATAACAGACAGAGTGCATCAGCACAAAGGATGTGTCCCAATTGACTGTTAGTTCCCCTGGTACAAGTTAAGATTAAACTATTTTTAAACATTTACAACTTATAGCAGTTCTTTAGCTGAATGATATATATATTGATATATCTCACACCACATGTGGCCAGATTGGGCATGTTTGTGTGGCATAAGAAACCTCTATAATATACAAAACTTACATCCTGTTTTGAACTTTCAGGGGCTGCTTTTACCTGTTTCCACAGCAGGTGAGCGGGATCAGCAGTGGAAGACTAAAAAACATTGTACAGGTGACTAATATATGAATGTGCTTACCTTTTAATCAAATTAACCTAGCTTACTGGCGACTGAGTGTTTAAACTAGTGACAAAATGTTTTATTAACAAGAAATTAGTCTTCTTATGTTAGATAATGCTAAATGTATGTACCACCAAAGACTATGATCTATCTGTCACATGTTTGATTGATTTCTATGACTCTTTAACACGTTGAGTGTTTAATGAAGCGGGGGGTTGCAGGTCTCATGTTATTTAAACCAAAACACAAAATTGTTAGCCGCACCTTTCAGTCATAAAGACAATGCTTGAGGTTCTTTTCATATACATGTTTTATTTGACATTTGATTTATTTCTCAGTAATTCCACATGCCATATCTGTTATCTATGGAAACTTTTAGATCTTTATTGGAATTTAAAGTGAGTTTATAAGATAGAAATCATTGCAGGAGATAGTGTTGGGTCCAATCAAGAATGTTAGACTTTATGCTGGCTAAAACATTTGGCACCTCTGATACCAACAATCTCTCCTCAAACCACAACAGACAGCACTGAAGGAGTCGGTCCTCACTTAACACACTTACAGTAACAAGAGAAACTGACACTGTCTCCCAAGTGTCTCTGTAGTTGGAAAGAAACAGTCTCTTACTCTCCTGGAAAAATAACTGACATCATCTCCCATGTGCCCACGCTTTAAGAAGTGGAGGGTCTTTCTCTTCCTTCTCTACTTCCTCCTCCATGTCATAGTGCACTCCTGCCGTTCCTCCTGATTTAGCAGACATCCTCTTTCCCCTGCTGTCACATTTGGTACAGATGGTTAGGCTCTATGGAGTGGCCTGTCAGTCTCTATTTGGCCGCCTCGATGTGACAGCGGGTCTGATGGCTCGTGAAGGGCCCCTGACTTTCCCAGCACATGGACACTGACATTTGTCAAAGGGGCTCGCATGCGCGCTTCCCACCTAGCCAGAGGAGAGAAATGAAGAACCTGGAGTTGACCCAAAGCCCGCCACAGGCTAAGGGAGCCAGAGATGGAGGGAGGAGGGGGAAAGAAGGAAGGAGAGAAAGATAAATTGGAGGTTGGGGTTAGATTTTAGAAGAAGCGTAAGAGAAAAGAAAGAGGAAGGGGTAGGAGATGAGGAGTGAGTGGGAGACAAAGGACAGGTAAAGTGGGAGAGGACAAAGAGAAGTGAGTCCAAACTGTCGGAAGACACACATGTCAGTCATTGCCTGTGGATGTGATCTTACAGCTCATGTCAGTAACCCATCCAGTGCCCTATAACACTGCACACTTCTGAGGGAGGCTGCTCCAAATGCCGAACCCCCCTACACCCCTCAACACCCCTCAACGCCCGGCTGCCTGCATGTTGTTGGTGATGCGGGTGAAGTGAAGCAGAGAGGAGAGAACTCCCAGCCACCCCCAAAACGCACTTCTACCTCCACTGGCGGACTTAAACACTCATATGTACTGTGTTAGACAGTAACAGAGAGGCATGCAGACACAGGTGCAGACATGTGATCACAGAAATCTATCACTGATCAATGCACATAGAAGCTGATGCGCTCCCATTATTACTCTGAGAAAAGGCTAAATCAACCTTTTTTTTTTTTTTTTTTTGCAGAAGTGTTTTCAAGTGTGCCATTTAAAATAATGCATTGCAAATTACAAAGAGATATAGTGAGATGGTGGAACTAGGGGACAATAGTCTGTATTCAAATGCTTAACTGCAGATTTCAGAGCAGCAGAAGAGAGATGCAAGCGCTCTCTCTCTCATATGAAAAGATATCTGTATCATAAACTGAGAGATGTGAGGAATATTCTCCGCAGCAGATAGTTTCAATCTTTCTCGTATAGCTTTTGATTTCCCCAATTAACCTGCATCAAAATTGAAGACCTATATTATTAATTACAAGAAAGATAGGTAGATAGATAAAATGAACCAAAAATAAATGAAGAAAGAAAGAAATGTAAGCTCAAATTTTAACAGTCAGAGCTCAAGTAAACTGTTTTTACAAAACTTTTTTTTTTTCTTGCATCACTAATTGTGTTTTAATTCTATTTATCTCTGCTGGAAATCATCCTGTTATGAGCATTTTCTCATATTCATATAATTCTCATCATGACATATTTTCCTTTCACAAGTGAGGGTTGATTTGAAAACAAGAAATTATTAATAACAAATTGGTTTTCAGGAGTTTTAATAAACTGTGGTTTCAGTGCACGATTGGTCACAAGTGATATTTTTTGCAATGAGCCTTTTAAAGGTTTGTTTCCTGTATAATCATTTTTTAAAATGCCTTTCAAAAGGGTTAAAAACGAAAGCTAGACTTCAACAATCCGGACATAAATGCAACATTGTGCTATAAGAACAGTTGAACTGCAGTTATTCCTCACCTGGATGCTGCTAAAAATCACACAAACGGAGAATCTAACTAATGAAACACTTATTTGTTTCAGCTTTCAGTGCACGCATCTGGTTTAAAAACATACAAGGAGCTACCTTGAAAGTGACCTCATAATGGAGGAATTAACCCACACAAATGTCCTCTACCCTCCTTCATAGCGAGAAGCCATCAGCAGCCTAACCTTTGCCAATATTGTGTAAGTTGTTACATCGCATCCTGGCGGCTGCAAGGTAAAGACCGCGTTTGACAATCCAGGGGGGAGAGAGGGAGGAGAGGGGGGGAGCCGCTGTATTGTAGTGCCTGCGGGCATTGCTCCCAGTCAATATATATCTCCACACTCTCTGCTGCGCTCCTATTTGAGCGGGACGCGCTGCCCTCTCAGTGCCGCTGCAGAGGGAGTGACAGCCAGCCGCACCGGGACGCTCTCTAGGTACGGATGAATACATTTCCTCTCTGTTTTCAAGTAGCTCATAGCATGCAGGCAGGTTAGTTTATTAAGATTAAGTGATTTTTAAAACGGAACTTTAGGAGAGGCCTGCTGTAAGCTACATGGTGGTTTTGCATGCATTGAGAAAATTATTTCGATGTTGTTTCGTTCAATTGCACGTCTTTTATTTTGTAGTTTTTGAAACAAGTATAACGTTTCAATGCGAGCTTTAATTGAGTTAAGTTCTAAGACTAAATGTGGTCACAAAGTTTTATTTAAATTTTTAAATTTTTTATTACCATGTATACTTTTAAAGTTAAAATGCATACATTGCATTGCCACAAATTTTGCACATGCAACATAGCATTATAAACTGTGATTCTAGTGCACATTTATCAGCAACAGTATTATCAGCTCTTTGGCTGTCAAATTTAAATGTCAAATAAATAATTCATATTCATGCAAACAATATATTTATGGGTTTTGTTTGTAGAAAATGTGTTGGGTTTTTTTTTAAAGTTCTTTGGTTGCAATATCAAACTGAGAAGTATATTTATTATTATATTGAAAATGAAACAGAGATTAAGATGACTAATGGCAATAAATTTGTAATCTCTTCCAGACAGCCAACTCATTGTCCTGACAACCATCTTAGGTAAGTGTTTAACTTAAAGTATGGGGGAAAAAAACATATAAGAGCTTAAGAACATTTTCACTTGCAGTCATTGTGTGCATCTACACACTGTACAAGTAGCCCGTCCCATAGGCTGTCAGTTGTGTGGTTGTTGTTGCATGTAACTTGTCAAAGCTTTTAGTGTGGTGAACCTCCTTAATTGCAACAATAGATGTTCAAGTGGTTAGGCTTGTTTGATTATCGGCCCTAAAAGCTTAAAACAAGACCGCAGGGTTTGGATATGGGGCAGCGGGGAGCCAAAGTGGAGAGGCGAGCGGGATAGCAGTGGCCAGAAGAGGGGAAAAAATCTACTGTAAAAATGATTTTTATTGATTGGATGGTAGCAGCAGCTGTTAGGCTCCATTATGAGCTCAAAGCTCAGGTCAGAGCCCCGGGGTAGACAAGTGAGGCAATCAAACGGTCAGCCACTAAACGAGCCAATTCTGAGGGTCCAGTTGGGAGAGCAGTTGGCAACAGCCTGCCATCCCGTGTTAGACTCACTGTGTCTTTCATCTTCACCCTTCACCCAGATGATTTGTCTGCTGTCTTTCAGTCTAACCGGCCATCTATCACCTGTGTTTGCTTCACTGGCTTTTATCTCAAAACTTTATCATGAGCAGTCTGTGTAAGACAGAAAAAGATTGGTTAGTGAAGTTTACTTTTACTTCAGCTTGGACCCTGAACATCACACAGACTTTCATCTTTGAATGACCTGGGGGGGAAAAGACAAAATAAAAGCCTCAAAGCAGAGTGTTTTAAATTGAGGAGCACACTCCTCCTCACATCTTCTTTCACCGCAGGCTTCACCCACCGGCCTGGCTTAAAGTGTAAAAAGATCACAAAGTTTCTGTTATTTAACAGATGAAAAAAAACATTTATTGTAGGGTATTAACATTTATTTTAGGGGATTAGAGAAGAGAGGGATATTAATTAAACTAATGCCATGGATTTCCTGTCTTTACGGGATGATGAAGAGGGATTGAAATAAAAAGAGAGCACAAAAGAGAGTTTACATGAGTAAATCAAAAGGTGCAAATAGTTGATCACTTTAAAACTCTGAATTGCAGGTGTACAAGCTGGTTGCTACACATTTCATAGATGGAAGTAAGACAAAATAAAATGTTAAAAATAATAAATTAAAACGTCTGTCATATTTATTGGTGCTGAGAGGTTTTTACCTTCTCTTTTAAGGTATAACAATAATTAAAGCTCTTTTAAAATTCCTTTTGTACACAATATATCTTATTCAACACTTAAATTACAATGTAACCTCTCATAATCCATACTATTATTGCTTATCGAGTAATAAAGTATGACCTAACTCTAAATGCAGAGGTAGTTAAGACAAGACAGAGTACAGGAGAGCAGTTGAACTTATGCACTATGTCCTGACCCAGATCCCAGTCCTGGCACTAATGACGCCCTATAGGCATGACGCCAGGCTCTCATTAGGAACCAGGCCTCAAACCCCCAACTCCTCTCCCTTCCACACCCGCCTCTATGCAACCCTCAGCCTGGCCGCGTTGCGCCTGTAGCCGGCCTCCGAGGGTCCGGCCCTTAACTCAAGCGGGCCTGTGAGTGTTGTGAGGGCCCCCTGCACAGGTGCAGTGTCCCCTGTGACGGCCCTGTTTGCCTCCCAACCCTGGACCCTGCTAGCGCCTGGTACTGCACTGGAACTAATGAGTAGTGGCAGGTACAGTGAGAACAGAGCAGCGAGGGCCTCCCTGCAGTTAGGTTAGTGGCAACCCTCAGCTTAGGCAGACAACAAATGTGCTCTCCTAATACACATATATGCATAATGATATACACCACCCTTCAGTGCACACACAACTTTATCTCGGATATTTAGATTTCTTACAGAGCTGCATTTCTACAAGCTGTCTCCTTTTTTCAGAACAAATAAGGAAGTGAAATTGAAAAATATAGGTAAAATATAAAATACCCAATCTGTCAATTTGTTGTTTCTGATGTGTTCATGTTTTGCCGTTTTCAAGAATATCACATTTATTCATACAAAACTGTATTGTGTGTTCACAGGTTCAAGAAATGCTCTTTTTCATCTACCCACCAAACTGAGGAAACAGTGAACCATCCAGTGAAATGTACTGTGGCACAAAAGATAGAAAATCTAAAAATCTATCTTGAATTATCTTCATTTTAATACAATCACACAATAATATATAAATATTAAGACTCAATCATGTCCAAGGACGATACTTGTAAAGTGACATCTGCCAGCAAACACAAGGAGCGCAAGCCTAAGAAGCCTCACTATATTCCCCGGCCATGGGGCAAACCCTACAACTACAAATGCTTCCAGTGCCCCTTCACCTGCATGGAGAAGTCCCACCTGTACAACCATATGAAGTACAGCCTGTGCAAGAACTCCCTCTCTCTGCTTATAGAGTCAGACTGGCCATACAAAAAGGGCAACATCCTGCACCCAGAGCAGCTACGACCCTTTCAGCAGGCACATGGCATTCATGCTACTGGGAAAGATGGGCTAGAGCAGGTAACAGGGACTGAGGAGAGGCAAAGGCAACAAAGGGCCATGGAGGAGGAAGGTGAGGACAGGGAAAGCCAGGGACCAGAAGATGAAGACGAGGGAGGACGAGGAGAGGGAGTAGAGGTCAATGGGCTGATGAAAGAGAGCTCCAGTAACAACAGAGGAGACGCCGCAGAGTGTGCTACCAAGAAAACCAAACAGCCAAAGTCAGAGCTTCTGATGACTGACATGCTCTCCTTGGAAGATCAGCTTTTACAAGCACGCTCAGTCGAGGTAGAGGCCCAGCTCAAACACTATAAGCTATCCAAGACATGTCTAACAGCTCCTGGCCTACTGTCGGAGCAGTGGCGACTGTTAGCGTCCAGTCACACTAAGGCCAAAGCTGAAGGTGCTCATCCCAGAGTGAGTAGTTCAATCCCCTGTTACCCTCCTCCGCCAAACTTGGTGGATTACCAGGATCCCACTGGACTCAACCTATCAATGCTCGGGGTGGGCTACCCCATCAGCCCCAGCCTCTTCTCCTACATGAACTCAGCTATTCCCACTGCTGCCACGGGTGTCACCGCCCAGACCCATGCACAGCTCGCCCAGCTTCCCTTCCTGGCGTCGGCCGCAAGGCTGATACACCCGGCCTCCAGCACCCACACAGACAGAGCTTTTATCCCCCCTCGTCTCTACTACCCCTTCCTGTGTGAGCACACATTCGGACTGGCCTCCACTCAGAGTGATGCCAGCAAAGCGCTCAAGACATCCACAAACAGTCTTGAAGCAAATCCCCTGTCTGGCTCCCAGCCTAAAGTCAATTTGTGGAAAGTTCCTGCTTTGCGGCCAGGTACCACCGCAGTCTCCCCTGGTGGCTGGGTGTCATCTCAGAGAGACTCCCCCGACCAGGGCTGGATGGGGGATAAACTGCAGGCTACAGCCAAGGACGGTAAAGCAAGCTGGGGCCTCAAGAGGACAGGGGCACCACTGGGAAACCACGAGGCACCTGTGGAGAAGAAGCCGGCCATGGGTTTCACTTTGGACCTTCTGAAGAATATTCAGACTGCATCAAATCTTAATATGGCAGCGGACAAACTTCTCTTCCATGGCAGGTAGATTTCTATTCAATTATCTTACGTTGCAATAATTATTGTGAGTAGTAAAAGTAAAAAGTAGCAGTTAGAGTACGACTGTCACTTTTTCCATCATGTCAACTGTAGGGGTATTTCATTTTGTTATACTGTAGTTTCAAATGTTCTATATTTGCTGATGGAAAAGCCCTAAATTTCTCCCATCCTCAGTTTACAGGATACTCAACTTCAGACACAGCCCGCTGAACTGTGGTACAACGATCCTCTCACCAGCCCCAACAGTGAAATGTCCTCTCTTTCAACCTGTGGGAGACCCAATAGCCAGGACTCGACTGCTGCCCGGACAATGGGGGAGGGGGCTTCAGAGTCAGTGACCGCTCTACTCAGTGACCTCTCCAAGGCCTTGCAGGAGTACCAGGAGGCTGAGCGCAAAATCTCCCACCTGGAGAAGGAGGACCTTCCTGCCCAGCGCCATCTCTGGGAACACCTGAGCAAGATTCGCAGCGAGCTCTCCCACATCCACCAGGCGCTGGAGCGGACGGCTCGCCAGAGCGACGGGCCTCTCGACCTGTCAGTTAAGAGGGGCTCGTCGGATTCAGTTGGTGACCTCAGCATGAGAGAGGATGGCAACATGAAAGACAACATGACTGAGACAGAAGAGGAGGATGAAGAGCTGGAGGAGAAAAAGGAGGAAGAAGAGAATGAGAGCGAGAGGAAGGCGATGAAGGCTTTGTTGGAGAGTCGTAAGCAGTCGTTGGACATGCTGATCAAGATGAGTCATGCATCGGTGGTAAACACAGAGGTTCTCTCTCCCGGTGGTCTCAGCATGAGGCCCAGTTCTGCAGAGGCCCTATGGCCGAGCAGAACCACCAAGTGTGAGGCGGACTCCAGCGTCCTGCTCTGCCCCGATGGCCGATCAGTGGTTTTCACCGACATCTCCTCCTCTGCCAAAACCCAGAAGAGACCCCCTTCCACACAGCGATTAGAAGCCCAGTGTCCTCCAAGCCCTTTGACGGCTACTGACAATTAAACTTCTGTTCTTCTGACTGTAATATAACTGATTCCATACAGAACCTTCCAACAAATGCAGTTGTCTTCATTATTACTGGCATGCCTTTGATTTTCACTGGCTGGAAGAGGACTGTCACTCTTATTCTCAGTTCAACTTCACAGACATTTTGCACCTTATAAGACAAACGGAGAATGACAATATTTGAAAGAAACGTCTTACAAATGCACTATGGTCATTGATTGTTACAATAAGATTCTCCTAAAAATCATTTTAAAATCTTCTTAATAATTTCCATCAGGATCATTTGAACAAGTCCATTAAAATCATGTTGAGCGGCAATCCTTTAAATGGATTTGTAAATATTGTAAGTACAATAAATGTAAGTAAAATGTTTTAAAGGGTAAATGGTTTTATATGGATGATGTCATGTTGGACTGCATCATTTCACTTAATAATAAATTGTATTATACACACTGTATTTCTTTGAATAAACAGTCAAAAAGAGTTTCATTCTATTTATGAAAGTGTAACAATAAAAGGGAAAAGAGGAACAAGAATCACACAAAATAATAAAATAATAGATTTTGATCAAATTGTGTAAAGGAAAAAACTTTATTATTTTAACATAAATTCATCAGATGACTGCTCAGTCCGGTTGGGAAAGACCATGAGGATAAATGCCATCATCACAATCATTTAGAGTCTAAATAAGAGACAAACAGATTCATAGTGGCAGCACTACCTGACTCTCCTCTGTTTGCCCTGACATAGTCGGGTGGCTGTGCTAAAGGTGAAGCAGCTCCTTAAGCTAAATCACCATCCACAGGGTCACCTGTGCCTCTGCTCGTGGATCCAGGGGCCCCCCTGTAAAGGTCAGGGCCCCGGGGCCAAGCTCCACATAGACTACCTGTCGCCCCCAGGATGGGCACCTAGCACTGGGCTGCCCCGAGTCCTCTGGCCCCTTCGCCACCCTCACACTCAAGACACAGTATCAAAGGTCAGCTGCCATGACCAGAAGAGCCCACAGTGGATGTCCAGCCTGAAAATGCTTGTCTGATCTTTTTAACTCGATTTAGATTTGATATTGGCTGAATGTCTTAATTGATCACAAAAATCATATTTGTAAGTTTACTTATGTTCTATAAAAACAAATCTGTTATTAAAGAAAATATTTGCAAATAATTTGAATTTAAGGTATTATGCATAATATATACTGTAGAGAGAGAGGGAGAGAGAAAGAAATGTTAAAAGCATCACATGGAAACGTCAGACCACCACAGTAAATATTTGTTGTTTATTTTTATAAAAAGAAAAAAAAAACTCAGATCTTTGTGCATGCACATTCATGTTTTTGTCAGAAAAAAAACATTGTTAGTCTCGATTTTCTTACTAAAGTAGAGCTGTAAAAATTCCATTAGCTTTAAAATGACGAATATTTGGCAGTATTCATCTAAAGTTTTACAGTAGTTATGTGTAAAGGCAACAACATAACAGTTTAGTGTCACCCGGGGACTCTTTAAGGTGAGTCTCCCTAAAACAGAAAAAAATCTTAATGTTGGCACAATGTCTCTGACCTGTTTAAGGGTTTCTGCTATAATGCCAATTTAGATGTTTTAGACGTGAAAAGTATTGCACTCTGTTGTAGCATCTCTAAAATCAGGATCCAAGTAGATGGCTCCCTCGTGTGGACAAATGATTCAGAGCGACAGACACAGCATGGTCAGCATTAATGTAGTACTAAAAACAAGAAAAGAAAAAAAGAGAAGAAAGACCAGTCATCTGACACTAACACAAAATCAGTGTGTCTTTAAATATCATTACAGATAACTGGCCAGTACAGGAACTATCTTCAGCAGTACGTACACAGCCATAGACAACATCCTTCCTCAAAAATAGACTTATTCAGACAAATACAAAAAGTTAGAGAACTGATGCCAGTTTGAAGAGGACGGCAGTGGCACAAATCAAAGCAACATAAGAGGAGCGTAAAGGGGTAAGTTCTAATATTTTATAATTGTTAACTAAGTCAAAGTTAATTTACATATTTAGAATAACATTCAGCAGCTAAAGAGCCAGATATTTCACCTAGGAGTTCAGAGAAACCAAAAACAGAGCTGCTGGATGTGTAAATAAGCAGCTGTTTGCTAACAAGTTTGTCTTATCAATTTAAATGGTGATGAGTGCCCATTCCAGTGTCAGTATTGTGTTCACAACTTGTTTGCCCCCAAGAGGCCAAAAAATCAGCTATTGTTTAACTGCTTTGTCTCTTCCAAGATCAAAATTTCAGTGCAGCTACCTTGTGAGATTATTTTTAGTTACCCATGATGCATTGGCTTTTCAATCTTAACATATTTTTATACTTCCTTGGTCTGACCTCTGTGCAGTCTCTGCAAAAGAAGCTGTCAAGTAAAGATGACGCGAGCTGTCCTGTTCCTGCTTCTTCTCAACACCTCGGCCTGCTGTGGTTTTGGCTTTAAAGGTTGTTCTCAGAACTTCCCCATGACAGACGTCATGTGGTGCTTCAACCAGAACATTGCTAACCTCTCTGATGTTGTTAGCATGTTCCCACATAACATAACAAC
Source organism: Maccullochella peelii (assembly GCA_002120245.1). Classification (NCBI taxonomy): domain Eukaryota; kingdom Metazoa; phylum Chordata; class Actinopteri; order Centrarchiformes; family Percichthyidae; genus Maccullochella; species Maccullochella peelii. Next base: position 123,652 of record LKNJ01000783.1, read on the forward strand.
AATCAACCTTTCCAAGAACAAGATCCAAGTCATCCCACCTGGATCATTCAGTCAGTTGCTTGGGCTCAAACACCTGAACCTGAGCCAGAACCAGCTGGTCTCTCTAAAAGGAGGAGAATTCAGAGGACTGGATGTTCTGAACATTCTCAACCTCGCCTACAACAACATCTCACACATCCACTCCAATGCCTTTGATGGACTCACCAGGCTGAAAACCCTGCTTCTGTCCCACAACATACTTGCAATAATCTCTCCAGGTTTCTTTAATTCTCTTCCAGCGATTCAAGAAGTCGATCTGTCTCTGAACAAGCTCAAGGCTGTCAGCTGTGGAGAGTCTGGTGGATCCTCCACTCTTCGGCAGCTCGATCTTTTCGCAAACAACATCCAGAAGGTTACTGTGAGCTGTTTCCCTGCCCTCGAGTACATCAGGCTGTCCAACAACTCAAAGCTGGAACTGCAGGCAGATGCTTTTGCCTCCAACCCAAGGCTGAAGAGTCTGCTTTGTCAAGGAGTTAAAGCAGAAGTACTGGAGGGACTCTCTGCAGAGACAAAGAAGAATCTCTCTAGGGTGGCATTTTCTCTGTTTGTGGAGAAATCTCCATTGACTATCTGTGGATTGTTAAAAGGAATGGACCAGCTTGAGAAAGTAGAGGTACATGCACTTGGTGAAATCTTCTTGCTTATGCAAAATCCATCTAATTATGTGTTTTAAAGAAATATTATGTGCATTAATTTTGATACAGGTTGACTTGAAAGGATCCAGGTTACCTCAGACTAACTCCAGCCTGATTGATTGTGCTACCCCAGCTACTGTCGTTATTGTGGATGCCAACCTCGGGAATGTTGCCCAGTTGTCGCTGGGGAGGGGGAATACAAGGAGACTTTATCTCATCAACTGTGGGTTGAAGCAGATATCTCGTATGACATTTGACGGTTACCAAGGACTGAAAACACTGCAGCTGAATCAAAATAAGGTTGTCATTCAGCGGGACACATTCCAAGGCCTGAGTCACCTTACGTTTTTAAGTTTTGACAGGAGCAGAATTCGTGACATTGACCCTGATTGGTTCGTCCCTCTGAAGAAGCTGATTTGCCTGTCTTTCTCGAAAAATGAAATCACTGAGTTGGCACCAAAGTTATTCAGTGGCCTTACTCGACTTGAGCAACTCTACCTGCAGTTCAATCTGTTAAAATACATCAACAAGAAGCCCTTCAGTAAGCTGCGGCAGCTAACAAAGCTCAGCCTCAGTTTAAACATCATTGATTTCATCGAAGAAGGCTCCTTCGAAGACCTGACAAGGCTCAAGTATTGAGTATTCTCTGCTTGCGTTCCTCAACTTTCCTCACTGTCTATTTATTTAACACATCCATCTGTCCATTAGATACCTGGACTTAAGTGGGAACCGCATCAAGAGGCTGACACCATCTATTCTATCCGGCCTGATGAATTTGAGGAAATTTGTTCTGTACAACAACCGCCTCCATTTTAAATCCTATGAATCTCCTTTCATCAACCTTACTTCTCTGGAGGTATGACATATTTTTTAGAATCAGTTATTAAGAAGAGTGATAACCTGTGTGTATAAATCTATCTTTTTATCTGTTTACCTGTCTATCTTCCATGTCTATGTCAATTTGGAGTATCTGGAGATGAACTACCAGGGGCCCGGAGGTCAAGGCATTGGTAACATTGGACCGCATTTCTTCCAAGGCCAACGTCAACTTACCTCAGTTGCCATTGGGAACAGCGTAAAGGTCGACTTCCATCCTGACGCCTTAGTACCTCTGGTCAATTTGAAATTCCTGTACATAGCTGGAGTGGTTATGAAAACGACCAACCTGAGTGCAGTGTTGTCCCCTCTGAAAGGGCTGAAGAAACTGACTCTATACAGGGCAGGCCTAGATGTTCTGCCTGCTAACCTGTTGCCTCCAGATAATACACTGGAAATTCTCAAAGTCCAGTCCAACCACATCCACACTGTTGACAAAACAATGCTGGAAGCTCTGCCAAGGTAAAGGACCTACTGAAATGTCTAGCAAGCAGCTGTTAAAGAAATAGTTTTGAGAAATAATTTGCTTTCTTGCCAAGAGTTAGATTAGAAGATACCACTCATGTCTGTACGGTAACTATGAAGCTAAAACATAGTGTAAAAATAATAAGTTGTGGTTTTAAGGGGTTTATGTCCCAGACTATCTCTTAGCCAGGAACAGTAACTTCCTGAAGTCTCCGCTGGTTGCCTGGCATACTCACGGTGCTGACGAGATACCAGGAAGTCATTGTACCTGGCCCAGAAGTAGTCTGGCACATAGATAGATACACTTTAGAGCGTATTTTGTACCTTAGGCAGTGACATCTATTCAACAAAGCCTCATTTAAATTTTTCCTCCTTCAGTTAAAGTATAGTTCAGTTAAAAAGAGATCAGCTTATTTCATGAAAAATAAAAAATGGTTTTAAATCAAAGGTTTATACATACTACTAAATACACACTTAACAATGCAGTTGAGTTGTTCTGCACATGTACCTTGTGATAGAGGGGACAGTCAAATAAACTGACACACTGTTTAACATCTGCATAACAAAACAAAACCTACAGTATTGAATGAGCATCAAATTGGAATTTAGGTTCTGCTTCTGCGTCCACTTTACTGGCATATAGATATTTGGTGTGAATTTATATTTAATAAAACCATCTACCTTTGTCTATGATTGTGTGTTTCCAGATTGCGTTTTTTGGACATTACAGAAAATCCACTTACCTGTAATTGTGATAACGCCTGGTTCAAGTCCTGGGCCCTCCACAACAATGATACACAGGTATGAAGCTGCAGACACTGTGACAAGTATTAATGTATGTTGTAAATGAACTATAAGTATATGGCTGTAGCTTTCTTTGACAAATGATACAATGTCCTCGTCTTTCCTGTTAAATGCCCTCCAGGTGTCCTGTTTGTACAACCTGCAGTGTGATAACGATAGGAGATCTCCCTACCTGTGGCAGTTTGACGATAAGGCCTGCTCCTATGAAAAGGTTTCCTTCACTCTCTTCATCGCTTGCTCTGTGGTGGATATGTTGTTTGTATGTATGTGTTTGGCCTGGCACACACATGGCCGTGCTCTGCGTTACCTGCTGCTCATCCTCAGGGCAAAACTACGTGGGCGTAGGGGGGCAGCTGGGCCCAAATTCCAGTATGATGCATTCATCTCCTACAGCTCCAAGGATGAGGCCTGGGTGATGCGACAGCTGGTGCCCAATCTAGAGACGCCAGCTGCTGGTGCACCAAGGCTCCGACTCTGCCTCCACCACAGAGACTTCCGCCCCGGTGCTGCTGTTCTGGAGAACATCGAAGCGGCCATTTACAACTCTCGCCACACCATCTGTGTGGTGACACGCCACTTCCTGCAAAGTGAGTGGTGCTCCATGGAGTTTCAGCTGGCCAGTCTGAGGCTTTTATGTGATGGCAGTGATGTCCTGCTGCTGGTGTTCCTGGAGGAGATACCTGAACACTGTTTGTCTCCCTACACACGCTTACGCAAGATCGTACGTAAGAAGACCTACCTGCTGTGGCCTGAGGATCCTCAAGAGCAGGACGCTTTCTGGGTCAGACTGATAGATGCTTTGAAAGACAATGAGGAGGAGGAGGAGGAGAAGGGAGAAAGTGGAGAAGCTGACTTGGCACGGCTAATTGACTAGACCAAATGCTAACGATTTCAACATTTTCACAGTTTGTATATTGTGCATTGTTTTGGTAACCTTTTTAATTTACAGGTTATTAATTAATTGGTAATGATAATAAATTACTAAATAACCAAGTAAAACTAGAAAAACTGCATTTCCTGCAGAAAATGCGTGGGAATGCTGAAAGCTGAAATTTATTTGCAAAACACTGCTGAAAATGCAGATATGTGAAAAAGTACGTTAAAGGCTGAAGGAGAAGTATTAGAAGTAGTAGAAACAGGCTGAAGTATTAGTAGAAGTAGTAGAAACAGGCTGAGATATTAGTAGAAGTAGTAAAAACAGGCTGAAGTAGTAGAAGCTGNAGTAGTAGTAGTAGTAGTAAAGGCTGAAGCAGAAGTAGAAGTAGCAGAAAAAGGCAGAAGTAGTAAATATCCCCACAAAGATAGAAAAACCAGTTTGTCTGTGTGTATTACTGTCTATGTGTTTGTGTTTGTATGTGTAGTGTATTACTGTGTGTGTGTGAGAAAGAGAGAGAAAGAGACACAGGTGGGTTTGAATTTATTTACAGAAGAAGAATTAATTGCAAAGCTTTGCTGAAAAATATGAAATTAATTTCCAGAATTGGAAGATGAACTGTAAGAGCAGAAATACATTGACACACATATATGCATACATG